>CM037036.1:16670507-16752874 GCA_020882235.1 Schizaphis graminum
CCAACTTCACGGCAAAAAACCACCCCTGTGAGGAAGGGAGGTGACTTGCAAATGTTGAAAACGGACTTGCAAATACTTGCAATTACTGGGGGATGTTTTGGTACAGGTTTGGAGTCGATCGGGTAAATCGGTAGGGCCAACTTCACGGCAAAAAACCACCACTGTGAGGAAGGGAGGCGACTTGCAAATGTTGAAAACGGACTTGCTAATACTTGCAATTACTGGGGGATGTTTTGGTACAGGTTTGGAGTCGATCGAGTAAATCGGTAGGGCCAACATCACGGCAAAAAACCACCCCTGTGAGGAAGGGAGGCGACTTGCAAATGTTGAAAACGGACTTGCAAATACTTGCAATTACTGGGGGATGTTTTGGTACAGGTTTGGAGTCGATCGGGTAAATCGGTAGGGCCAACTTCACGGCAAAAAACCACCCCTGTGAGGAAGGGAGGCGACTTGCAAATGTTGAAAACGGACTTGCTAATACTTGCAATTACTGGGGGATGTTTTGGTACAGGTTTGGAGTCGATCGGGTAAATCGGTAGGGCCAACTTCACGGCAAAAAACCACCCCTGTGAGGAAGGGAGGCGACTTGCAAATGTTGAAAACGGACTTGCTAATACTTGCAATTACTGGGGGATGTTTTGGTACAGGTTTGGAGTCGATCGGGTAAATCGGTAGGGCCAACTTCACGGCAAAAAACCACCCCTGTGAGGAAGGGAGGTGACTTGCAAATGTTGAAAACGGACTTGCAAATACTTGCAATTACTGGGGGATGTTTTGGTACAGGTTTGGAGTCGATCGGGTAAATCGGTAGGGCCAACTTCACGGCAAAAAACCACCCCTGTGAGGAAGGGAGGTGACTTGCAAATGTTGAAAACGGACTTGCAAATACTTGCAATTACTGGGGGATGTTTTGGTACAGGTTTGGAGTCGATCGGGTAAATCGGTAGGGCCAACTTCACGGCAAAAAACCACCACTGTGAGGAAGGGAGGCGACTTGCAAATGTTGAAAACGGACTTGCTAATACTTGCAATTACTGGGGGATGTTTTGGTACAGGTTTGGAGTCGATCGAGTAAATCGGTAGGGCCAACATCACGGCAAAAAACCACCCCTGTGAGGAAGGGAGGCGACTTGCAAATGTTGAAAACGGACTTGCAAATACTTGCAATTACTGGGGGATGTTTTGGTACAGGTTTGGAGTCGATCGGGTAAATCGGTAGGGCTACGTGAAGTTGGCCCTTACTTTCATGTTTTTTTGTTTTTGACGAAACTGCTGACTTGCAAATTGTTCAAATGAACTTGCAATTACTTGCTAATAACTTGCTAAATATTGATTTATGTTTGAAGTCTTTAGCATTTGCTCGGAGGGCCAACTTCACACACGTAGTTAGATGCTGTTGAAATAATATTCGGACATTGTTCACTCGAAAACAAAATATAATTATAACAACATACATAGTATACATTATATTAAAATAGGACAAACTATTTAAATTCATATAAGTTAATGGTTAAAATAACACTTATTAATGTTTGTATGGCATTAACACATTTCGATATAATTTCTTCTCAATTTTTGTTATGAATTCCGATTATTGTCATAATAAATGTTTTTGAGTTAACGCTCTCGGAGAGTTCATCATTAGCCACTGACTTTAAATATCAGCCCATTGACACTGTAACATGGAAGAATATCACTCCTAAATTTCTATGCGTGTATTATTTCATTAAAACCACAAACAAAAGTGTTAGCAACTTTTACACAGTTATTAATATTTGACCAAATAAAATATTTTGTCACCAAATCGTCTGTTATTAAGTACATTGGATTTTCAGTTATATGTATAAATTGTCCTAATTCATTGATTGGAACGTATATCGGTAGAATATAATATAATTTGAAAATGTCGATGATACATAATGTAATTTTTATTGAAAATATTAATCTATCGTTCATTGGGTGAAGGTCTATGAGTAATATTTTGTATATTTCTTGTATATTATCTTCATAAAATTTTACAGGGAATTTTAAATTTTCCGGTAGGATATTTTCCATTCGTTGTATTTCCGACAAAAACTGATCTGGTGTAATTATAAAAACATCTAATTTATTCATTTGAACGTTTGAAATTATTCTTTGTAACCTCGTCACAAATATATCTTATTCATTAATATTATTTTCAATCAGGGATATTAATTTTAGAATAATAATTTGTTTATTTTCGTCTGCTAATTGAATATCTATGGTGTTAATAGTTTTTTTCGATTTTTTTCATATTTTTATTAAATAATAATTTATTGTCATTAAATGTTGTTATGGTTTCATTAAAATTTGTTATTGTGCTCCTTAAAATAGAAACTTGGTCTTCAACTATGTGTATCTTTTTGATCATTCTCTAATTTGTTAATCGAACTATCATACCTTCTTACATCATCAGCGTCGGCAATGCCGAACATCCACTGTAATGCCGAACCCACAGATTCAAATGATCGCCTAACCTTTTTATTATGCCTAGACATTTGTCTAATAATCTGTGTATCTGTGTTAATTTTTTTTACACGCTTCTCCAACTGATTTAGAGTTATTTGGTAGGTGTTATTAATTGCAAATGAGTTGATTGATTTTAACATTTTATTTACATCGATAAGGCTATTTATTAGATATTTTAAATCTATAAACGTATTGATGGTCCAACTACTTTTACATAATTTACCTTCTCCTATTATCTCGTACTGCAATCCTGGACTATTGGTGGTAAGAGTGAGGTTATAAAATTCAGCATCTTGATTTTCACTGGAATCAATATGATTGGTTAGCAGCAATAGTAGCATGGTACGACAAATCACATTCCAGGCATCCATTTTTGTTGTAATTCTATGATAAATAAAAAATTATGTATAATATGTAAATTAAAAATTGAATAAAAAAAAAAATTTGTAAAAAAAAAACAATTTTCTTACCTGTTTCGATGTTTGAACTTCTTCGATCACTCGAACATACACAATAAAATATGAACAAGGCAAATATTTTAAAATAGGTACTTTACGTAAAACTCGCGGCGCCTGATGATAACCAAGTCATACGATTATTACCACTGATCCCCTTTGGTCATCACATTGTCCTTATATTATATTAATTATATTATATTGTTGATGTTATACCAGTTGTAATATTTTTGTAATCTTACCCTAGATACAACAAGCTTAAAAATTATTACCATATTAACTTACTGTTACATTATTACACAATTATTGTTTTCTTACTTCTTAGCCAAGTTTTTAAATACCAACATTTCTTGTTATTACCTAGGTATGTTAATTTATATTTTTTTAATAAACAGTTTTATTTATTACTTATGTTTGTTTTCTTAACCTTTTAAATACTAACATCTATTATTATTACATATTTTAATTGTTTTCTTAGCCAAGTTTTTAAATACTAACATTTCTTGTTATAACCCATGTTAATTTATATTTTTTTAATAAATAGTTTTACTTATTGCGTATATGGTTGTTTTCTTAACCTTGTTTTTAAATACTATATCATATTTTATGAAATGCTTAAAATAACATAATATTTTAATTAAGGAATTAAAAACATTAAAATATACGGGTAACGTATACGTATTTATACATTGGACAATAACAATTATAGTTCATATTTTATTTGACTACTAAAAGAAGTGTGCGTGTGTTTTATTCCGTTAAAAAAAAAATCGTCATTTCTTTATTGAATGAAAATGGCTTTGCAAAATATTTTTTTGTTATCAAATCGCTCAGCTTTTAACTTAAAAGAAGCAATTAAATTGCTTAAAAAACCAAATTTAAACAGTGATGACGTAGTACAGTGTTATAACTTGGAACCAAAACCAGGTTTTTGGTATATGTGTGCGTATAATCAAATTTCTGCTGAGAGTATTGAATGGCAATCAACAGGCACTCGTTTATTGCCTAATGAAAAAAATCCCATCGTACTGGTCGAATACTTTTCATCATCCGAAAAAGTGAATAAAAGTGGTTTTTTTTTCAGACCCAGAGTACACTATAGTGTACTCAAAATTCAGTAAATTATTATTAATGAACGATTTGGTTTTTCCGCGTAATGATAATTGTTTCTAAATAAAAAAAACATGTACAATTGAATAAAAATGATAAGAACGATGTATTCGTAATTCTACTTATTTTATAATCAAAAATCGAAAAAAAATCCTGAATCGAAAAATTGATTATAGATTTTAAAATTATAGTTGATTTTTACTCTGTTAGATCGCATTATTGTCTATTGATTTATCGTTTTTTTTCCCACGGAGAAAAGATGGTAACGAATGTTTTCCAATTTATATAACCTCTTTGAGATGAATGGTTTTTATTTTATATCAGAAAACATATGGGTTAGGTTATTAGTGTTATTACTTATTTTTATTCCGTGTCACTATTATTATTATCAACCGGCAAACACAATTTTGCGTACTTCATTGCGATTTGTATCTATTTATTTGACATGGAATGCAAGAAAAAGTATGCAAATAAAAAAAAAACCGTATCAACTTATCGGAAGAAAAAAGGTATAAAAAAAAAGCGGTAAGTACAATAAGTACATTATTTAATTTACCTATAATAAAAAGATTACAGATACTGTTCAGTGTACATTGAATATTATTGTGAGCAAATTAATTAATTAATTTACACGTGAAATGTTAAAATGTTCATGAAATATTAATTATTTGTTTTATTTATATTTAGTATTTTGGAAAAAGTTAATCACGTTTCATATGATGCAACACAAGATAATAAACCTGATAAACCATGTTGTTCTAAAACATTAGATGTACTATCAACAAGTACTCATTCTAGAGAAGAAATTATATCTGATAGTTTAAATCAGTTGTATGTAATTTTTTAAATTTATATTTAGAAACTTTAAAATCATATTATTTATTACATCAAAATTTGTATTTTCTTTGTGTATATATTGCGTTGTGTTGCGTTTAGCTATGATCACTCATTTGGTACAGCTACTTCATTCAAAAGGGATTTAAAGGTTATAGTAGTAAATAATATTCCTTATGTACTTTGTGGGGGGGGGTATCTTCAAAGTTTTTAAATTCTGAACGAAAAAAAAATATATTGATTTTACAATGATAAGTTTTATTTGTATTTGTTTATTTTTTAAATAACATTTCAATTTTCAAATTAGATATAGTTGGTACTTTCGGGGAGTCAAAATCAAAAATTTATAACATTTTTATGTTTTTTGCATTTTTTTTACACAATATAATTTTCAAAATATTTCACCATTTTTAGCGTATAAGTTTTACGTTTTAGATTCGGTAGAGTATGTAAGCTCAGAAAAAGTACTCCTCGTACCAATACTGTCAAGTACATATTGTATGCAGAAGATTTAACATCGAGGACTCCAGCAATAACGTAAGATTCATTACAGTGTACCCCACTAGCCACTATCATATCCCAAAACTGGGATTTAAATATTTTTAGTTCAAAAATAAAATTATTTTTGTTGATTTAAAAAAAAAAAGTTTATTTATTTTTGTATTTTTATTAGTACAGGTGGGTTAGTTAATTGTTATTCAATTTTGTTTTGTTTGCAAATAGATACGGAATACAATATGAACCAGTGGCTAAGGAAGCATTTGAAACTTTATTCAATTTAAAAGTATTATTATCTGGTTTATTTGTAGACGAGCAATACAATTTTTTAGCTACTTCTCCCGACGGTTTGGTGGGAGAAAATGAAATTGTCGAAATAAAATGCCCACATAACAGTAGAGATATGACACCTCACCAAGGAGTTGTAGCTAAAAAAATTAAATTTTTAAATATTTGTAATAATGGTGATCTGCAGTTGAACAAAAATCATAATTATTACTACCAGGTTCAGGGTCAATTAAGAGTAGCCAATAAATTATCCTGCTATTTTATAGTGTGGACTCCAAAAGGTAATGAAATAACAAATAACAATATTATACGATAGTACGATACAATATAATTCGTATTATAAGCAAATGTTTTTTTTTTACACAAACTAAAATATAAATTAGTGAATATAAGTAATACAGAACAAGCTACAGATATAACGACGTATATTTTTTTGTTTTCAGATATGTTTGTAGAAATAATAATGCGTGATGATGACTTCTGGAGGGATAAAATGGAAACACAGTTGGTTGAATTTTATAATATTCATTTATTACAAGAAATTGTAGATCCTAAAATTTTAAAATAAATGACAAATTTTTAACAATTATTATTATTGTAATTAAACATGTATTATTATCATGGCAGTATGCCAGTATAGTACTGTGAATACTATTTATTATTTTATGTTTTATTTACGTATTATTATATTATAATATATTAGACCGATATTATATTTATAACTAATAAAGGATAAGCGGGTATCACAACGCCGCATTGTCAAAAGCAAGTTATTTATAAATAATTAAATAAACTACTTTATTTCTATACGTAATATACCGGTTGTGTGCGGTGTCACAACGCACGCACAGATAAAGATATTTACGCACGCGCATGCACATGTCAGCGAATGACTGATCACTATTTTATCGAAGCACTATTTAGATGAAGAAAAATACTTTTACAGGAAAAACTCTCACGCCCTGTAAAATAGTCGGATTTTGTTAATTTTTTTTATTTAAAATATGAGAACATTTTGTAGGTCGGATCAAAGCCCAAATTTTCATTTTACTTCGAATAGTGCTAAAAAAAGATTTTTGAAAATTAACGAATATTTTGCATTTTTTAAATGTATATTAGAGCTTCTATAATTATAATTTTTAAAAACGGGCTTTGATCCTACCTGCAAAATATTCTCATATTTTAAATAAAAAAAAAATTAATAAAATCCGACTTTTCTACAGGGCGCTAGAGTTTTTGCTGTAAGACGTCTTTTTGTACTAAAAAACGTACCGGCTCCGACCCCCTTAAATAAATATTAAAATATGTTATATTATAAGTCTGTTGGACCTTATTAATACAATTTTGGTGTAATAGGAACATAGTTAAATTATATTAAAATAAATATTTTATTAATAATGTTTAAACTTTTGGAATACGAAAAAAATTCATTCCGTTGTAATCTGTTCTCTGAACAAGATATAACTCAATGTATTACTGAACATAGTTCTACCACAAACACAAATTGGTGTATAAATACTAAGTCCTCTAATAATGATAGTTCCAGATATGTTTGTCGGTGAGTTATGCTTTTGACTATTTATACAAAGCTGGGTCAGGTTATACACAATTAGCGACTGAGTATCTACTTTTACAGTTAATATACTTACAACATAAACAGTTTTATTTTTATATTTTATTTTGTTTCTGTTTAGAAACATCACAGCAATATTATATTATAGCTTTATAATATATAATAATTATAGACTATACCTAGTAATGCAACTCAAAAGTATTAACAAATTTCATCCATTGCATCCATTGTATCTTTTAAAAAATCATTAACGTTTATAATCTGACAGGTATCGTTTTGATGTTTGAGGCAATAATTGTGTCAATTATAAACTTACTTATTTTTTGAAACATTGTAAGTAGTTATTACTCAGTTTGTGTTGTACCTATATAATATGTGCATATTTTTGTTATAATTATTATTGAAATATAAAATAACATTTACAATTTGTAAATACTTTAATTTTAGAAAAGTTTATATGTGTCATCATAGTGGTTTTAATAAAGTAAATAGTAAAAGCAATAAGAGAGTGTAATGAACACGTTTACCACTAGGGCGCGTGACCCATATGATTATTATTTCCGCAATCACCGTTGTGCCCGCCTAATATCAACCATAGAGCGCGCGGCGCGGCAATTATGTTTTGTGGGCACCGTGGCCAAATATTTTTCTTTTCTTTTCATAATTAAAAAACGTAAAAAAACAAGTATACATTCCTGAATCATCATCAACAAACATCAACCAATCCATATGCATAATTAAAGTACAAAAAACAACAACTAAATAACATAAAAAACGATTCTCTCAAATAACAAGCTACTAAGACCATGAGTCGCCGCCGGTCTGCAAATAGGACCCGGCCGCGACTATTGAATCGAATCACACCGCCGAGCTGAAAAAGCCGGGACTAGGTCGGAATTCCCGTACAGCTGGAATACAGAGCACAAGTTTGCCTGTATTAACGCCACTGTATGTTTTTCGGCCTAGACCGCTCTCTAAAGCCGTCGTCCAGTGCCAGCCGAGAAGTTTTGCCGTTCAACCGCCGTGGTCAAGCTCAAGAGTTGCCGTTCCACCGCCGTTGTCAAGCTCAAGAGTTGCCGTTCAGCTGCTGTTGTTCAGCCGGGACGTTGCCGTTCAACTCGCCGTCCAGCCTAGGAGTCGACGACGCTCAGACTGCCGATTCACCGGATCACCTCTGGCCTTTACACGGTCGGAATACAGTTCGCCTGTATTAACGCCGCCGTGTAAAGTGTCCACCACCGCCTCATACAGTAGGAGTACAGTACACCTGTACTAACGCCGCTGTGTGAGTGCTGGTCCTCCCCGGTACCGGTGAATTTAAAACCGTGAGTCACATAATATATTCATTCTGATCGTTTATTTGTTTGTGATTTCGTATTATACCTTTGTGAGTTCGAATGAACCAGAATTATTCATATTTTGTTAAACAATATTTTAATAATTTATGTTAAAAAAGAAATGTTTTGTAATAAACGGCAATAATAAATATAGAAAAAACAGATTAATTTGCAATTTATTACAAATTGACGCCCAACGTGGGGCTCGAAAAAACACGAAGAAATCTACGTCATATTACCACAGCTCGAAGAAAACCTACATCAGTACCTACATCGTTAAAACATGGAACCAAAAGCAAAATTCGAAGAGGAAATATTCGATATAAAAGAAGAATTAAATAAATATCGGAAAAAATTTAAGGAAATCGAAAACCTTATGAAACAAAAAATAGAAGAAGTCGAAGAAAAATGCGAAGAAAAAATCAGACAAAATACTTCGAAGAAAAATGTGAAGAAAAAATCAGACAAAATACTATCAAAATCGAAGAAAAATGTGAAGAAAAAATCAAACGAATAGAAGAAAAGTGCGAAGAAAAAGTTCAAGAAATTGAAATAAAATACACAGATATTATTTCAAGTCTAAAAAAGAATAATCATGATATCCCGCCACCCACTAGCGTACCACATATTATGGATATTACAAAACCAGTTTTTTACGGGAACAATAAAGATGTACATCCTAAGGATTTTCTACATCGACTCGAAGAATATTTCGCCGTCAAACAGACTTACGCAGGCGAGAAAATAATGGTGGTAGGAGATTGTTTAAAATCTGCCGCATTTAGTTGGTTTTCAACAATAAGGTTTCAGTTATGCAACTATGAAGAATTTAAGAAGACATTCATAGACGAATACTGGTCTAGGGAAATTCAAATTCAAGTTTGGAGCCAATGCTTGAACACTAAATATATACCATCAAGCATTAGTTACAGAGAACATTTTGCAATGTGGGCCACAAAGCTGAGACACTTGGAGGTGCCACGACTATCGGAACAGGAGATTATGAAGCATATTGCCAAACACTATCCGGGATATCTGAGAGCCATACTCATTTCATTACCGGAAAGAACAATACTCGCCGCAATGAAAATTTTAGGCGAAGAAGCACAGAACCAAGAGAGTCACGTAAACGGTAGTTCAAACCCACAAAATGTACCGCGTCATTATAATGACACACGTAATAACAATTACAATAATCGACAGAATAATTACAACAACCGAGGGAGAGAAAACGGTAATGAAAATCAATTCAACTCTGAACCAAATAGAAACCAACGAAACTATAATCACAATGCAGTCAGAGAGACCCAGCAGGTCAGACAGGTGGCAATAGAACAAAATAACAGACAGGAAGAAACAGAAGCCACTATGCACACAGTCAACAGTATTCAAACAAGTAAAAAAATGATCAGCCCATACTTACAATGCGACATTGAGGGCGAATCAGTCAACTTGTTAATAGATACTGGAGCCACGGTCAGTGTTTTGTTAAAAGAAATAGTCGACACGATACTAAAACGCAATCCAAAGGTTCCCACATTACCAATAAACGGAGTGCAAATTAGTAATGCAATTGGGAAAAAAGTGTGTAAAGTATCAAAACAAATTTATTGTAGATGTCAAATCGACAGCACAAATATATTCGCGAACTTTGTGCAAATGGAAGATTTGAACGAGAGAGGTATCCTCGGAGCAGATGTACTAGATATGTACAACGCACGTATTGATTTTCAAAATAAAACGGTTAGATGGTGTATCAAAGGAAAAGAATATTTCACACCATTTAAAGAACAAAGAAGCAACGAAAAAGAGGATAAGAAAACGGTCCAGCAAATAAAAATTACCGAACCCAGAACGACAGAGGTAATGTTACAACCGGAAGAAAAAGAAACTTTTGAAAATCTATTATGGAAATACAACCATTTATTTTCAAAAAACCCGGGACGAATAAAAAATCATGAATGCCAAATTAAAATATCAGATGGAGAACCAATCTATCAGCGACCCTACCCAGTACCCATATCCAAATTAGAAAAAATGGATAAAGAAATTACACGGATGCTGCACATGGGAATAATAGAAAAATCCAATTCGCCATGGTCATCACCAATAGTTGGTGTAGAAAAAAAAAACGGAGAAGTAAGACTTTGTCTGGATGCTAGAAAACTCAACACACGAATCATACCAGATCGAGAGTGTCCAACAAACATGGATGAAATATTGATGAAATTTCAAGGGGCCAAATATCTCAGCTCCATCGATCTTACAGCGGGATATTAGCAATGTCAACTCAAAAGAGTGCCGGGAAGTCACAGCATTCCTATACCGTGGCCGAAATTACCATTTTAGAGTACTTCCGTTCGGTCTCATAAATTCAGTAGCCGAGTTCCAAAAAATCTTAGACCAAGTCCTGGGACCAGAAGTACTACAATTTACTGCGATATATGTTGATGACATACATATCATGTCCAAAACCTTTAATGAACATATGGATCATCTGGAAAAAATATTCCAACGATTTGACCAATTTGATGTGAAGATGAACATAGAAAAATCCCAGTTTCTGCGCTACCAAATTATTTTTTTGGGGCATGTCATTTCTGAAAAGGGCATCACCATGGACCCAGAAAAAGTACGCACAATACAAAAGTTTCAGACTCCCCGAAACAAAAAACAAATTCAATACTTTCCTCGAATTTATCAATTTTTATCGGAAATACATACAAGATTTATCGAAATACACCGAGAAATTGAGCCAATTAACAAAGAAAAATGTTGAGTGGAAATGGGAAGAAGAACAACAGCAAGTGTTCGAAACGATCAAGAACAAATTTTTACAAGATATCATCATAGAATATCCGGATTTTACCAGAGAGTTTTATCTATCCACCGATGCGTCGAAAACTCATCTGGGAGCAGAGATATTTCAGATTAACAAGGATGGTCAACATCGGACACTAGGATTTACCAGCCGCAAACTTAAAGAAACGGAGCAACACTATTACACTACCGAGTTGGAGTTGCTCACCATAGTATTCGGATGTACCAAATATCGAAACTACATCCTTGGATACCCCGTCAATGTACTTACGGATCATAAAGCCCTGACTTTTTTAAATCAGTGTCAACTTTTAAACGCCAGATTAATGAGGTGGTCTATCAAATTGCAAGAGTTCGACTTACGAATTTCACACGTTCCCGGCAAGGAAAATGTAGGAGCGGACACACTCACGCGTTATCCACAGAATCCAGGGGACAATGAGGTACCGAAGCATACCACACTATACATAAATCTAATAGTAAAAAATCAATACAGTCCACAACTACTAGCACAATTCAAACAAATTGAAACACTGCAGCGACAAGACTCAAGATTAGAGATAATTAGAAAACGCGTCGACACATGTGCAAACAGCCGCTATATTGTTCACAAGGAACTACTTTTCTTCGTGGACAAGAATAAAAAGACAAAGGTGATGATCCCGGAAACAATGGTGAAGCGTTTAGTAACAGAGACACATGAACTATTCGGCCATTTCGGGGCGTCTAAAGTATACGAACAACTAAAGAAACAATACCAAATACATCAAATGTATAAAACTATTAAGTATATTTTAAAAAGATGTGACATCTGTCAACGTAGCAAAATTTCAAATAAACTTGCAAGAGGTCCATTAATTGCAACCGTTCCTGACCAACCCCGGGAGAAAATATCATTGGACTTGATGGGTCCATTACCGAGGGGACAGCTTGGAAATCAGTACATCCTAGTACTACTTGATATGTTCTCCAAACATGTGCAACTATATGCATTACGAAAGGCCACCGCGGAGATCATTCTAAAGAGACTAGAGAAATACTATCTACCGAAATTTGGACCAATTGGCAGCATACTCACAGACAACGGGACTCAATTTCATAGCCGAAAATGGATAAACCAATTAAAACAGTGGAACATACAGCATATCGTCACCACCACATATCACCCGGAAAGTAACCCGGTGGAAAGAACCAATAGGGAGATTGGCAGAATACTCCGGACATACTGCCATAAAAAACATTCTGCGTGGATGCAATATTTATCGCAAATCGAATACTGGTTGAATAATGTAACTCACTTCTCCACTGGATATACTCCACAAGAAATTGTAAACGGACAAAGAAGCACCTTAACCCTTGAACAAATAATTGAGCAACCAGAGACTCGGAACAACGAAGATCCACAATCCATAGTGCAAATAGTTCATCGAAACCTAAAAAAACGGGCAACATATCGATGCAATTATCATAATAAAAACAAAGTTTTTCCAAATTACCAAAACAGGCAACAGGTTCTAGTAAAAGAACACCGATTATCTTCATCAACCGAAAAGGAAATCCACAAGTTCTTTCTCTTGTATCGTGGACCATATACAATCGAACGGGTAAATGACAACAACTCAGTAACTATATCAGACCAGCAAGGAAATCGATTGACTCAAAACTTTAAAAACGTAAAATTATACTTTCCTCCTGATCCAGGTCTGGTCAGTGTAGGAACCCGCGCATCGTAGTAAATTAATTATATGTTTGTGTCTGTGTCGGTGGTAGTTGGTTAATTGTTAAAAAGAAAATAAGATCTATATCTATCTATTTGGTCTCCAAATTTTCTAGACCATCTACAGAACAAGTCATCATGGAGAAAACCCAACGCCACTATACCGGAAACAGACACTCCGTATCCGAGTTGGATCGGATACTCGAAAAGCGATATGTTGAACTTTTTGGAGAAGATCACGTTCAAGAGGATATCCCATTATTAAAAGAATATTCAACCGCCGCAATCAATCGAATCAACATACCACCGATTACCCTCGACATCCAGTATCGAAAAGCTATGACCGAATATCAAAGGGAACAAGCCGCCGCCATCACTCGACAGTCCAAAACACAAGTCATCCACTTCCCTTCCACCATCCAATGTGTCAAAGTACAGGACGTGGACGATCAGTTGGAGGTCAAGCTAGATCCGATCGAGGAGAATTCCATTAATAACGCCATTGATACTCCAACTACTGAAGCAGTTACGACCATACATAAGAGCAATCGCGCACAAAAAAAGGCTCTGTGGAGAGAGCGACGTAACGCTGTACGTAAAGAAAAGAGATGTACATAAAAAACCAACATTTTTTTTTTCAATATTCTATTTCTGACGGAAGGACACCGTCATCCTCACAGTTAAAAGTTTTATTTTTTCCAGTTTTATTTTATTTTATTGCCTCTTCGGTAATTGCATGCTATAAAAACCTCCAAAAATAAAAAGGGGACTATGTAATGAACACGTTTACCACTAGGGCGCGTGACCCATATGATTATTATTTCCGCAATCACCGTTGTGCCCGCCTAATATCAACCATAGAGCGCGCGGCGCGGCAATTATGTTTTGTGGGCACCGTGGCCAAATATTTTTCTTTTCTTTTCATAATTAAAAAACGTAAAAAAGTATGCATTCCTGAATCATCATCAACAAACATCAACCAATCCATATGCATAATTAAAGTACAAAAAACAACAACTAAATAACATAAAAAACGATTCTCTCAAATAACAAGCTACTAAGACCATGAGTCGCCGCCGGTCTGCAAATAGGACCCGGCCGCGACTATTGAATCGAATCACACCGCCGAGCTGAAGAAGCCGGGACTAGGTCGGAATTCCCGTACAGCTGGAATATTTTAATAATTTATGTTAAAAAAGAAATGTTTTGTAATAAACGGCAATAATAAATATAGAAAAAACAGATTAATTTGCAATTTATTACAAGAGGTAAGTCAAAAAATACAGAATGTCAAGCTCGAATTGATGTAAAAATTAAATTAATAACAAAAGATACATTCAAAAAAGACAAATATATAAAAGTAAGTGTATGGTATATCAAACCTAACCTATGCGCTTACTACATTTGATTTTATTAACTATAATTTATGTATATTTTTGTATACTTATACTCTGACGATTGACACTGATAAAAAATTAAACAATTTACCAACATAAATGTAACATTTATTGTTACATAAAATTACTTTCAATAAAAATTTATACATTTATTAGAAATCTCAATTCTTTAATTATTATATAAATTTAGGATGGCTTTCCAGCAATAATAATATTTAACAATGAACATAATCATACAATTTCTTCTGCTGAGGCACTCTCATTCTTAAAAGCTAACAATGAAGTAAGGTTACAATTTGAAAAATACTTCAATGATGGTTTAGGTAAGAATTAGTTATTACTTATTAGTAAAACCCTAACAACAATATATTTATTTTAAAATTCAATCATATTATAACTTTAGCACATCATTCTGTTAAAAATAAAATAGTTGGAATTTAATTAATTACCTGCATTCATGGTTTATTTAATAAAAATAATACTAAGTGTTTGATACTATAATTATACATATATAATTTCAAACCTAAGATATTAATCAAGATAACATTTTAGATTCTGAACGGAGTGATTAATGTATTGATTTTACAATGATGTGTGTTTTTTTTTTTGTTTTTTTTTTTTTTTTTTTTTTTTTTTGTGTCTATGTACAGCATAACTAGTCGAAATAATGCTTCAATTTCAAACTTTGGGGGTGGTTTCCGATGGCAAAGTGGATATCATTGGTGCATTATAGAGGTGTAAAGTAAACATTTTCTAACAGTTTTCAAAAAAATCGAATTTTTTATTTTGCTATAACTCAAAAACTAATCGATGTAAACACTTGAAATTTTTATCAAATGTTTATATTAGCGTTCTCCATACACAGTTAAATTTTCAAAGAATTTTGACTTTTTTTGAGCTATTTATAGACAATTGAAAATTTTAATTTTTTAAAATAACGATAAAATTTTTTTGGCCGGCCAGAAAATCTTGAAAATTTAATACAAGGTTTCTTATAAGCTGTTCTTAAAGTGATAAAAAAAAAATCCGAAATCGTTAGTCACAATTTTTTTTTTTTATAAGTGCTTAAAGTTCGAATTTATACGAAATATGTCAAAATTGCGAAAATTTGCAAGTAATTTTGTGGTTGAAAAATCGTAAAATTTTTTTCTTTTATAACTAAGTTTTGAAAATTTGGTACAAAGTTCTCCATAAATTTTTTTTCAATTATCTGTAAAAAAAACTCGACCGGATTCAGACAAAAAATTTTTATGAGTGTTTGAAATTTAAATTTTTACAAAACCGCGTTAAATAACGGTTTAGCCTCAAACGATTTTTGATATTTGTTGTTATTCAAACAGTATAAGTCGTAAACACTTGAATATTTTACCAGTTATTTAGATTGCCATTTTCTTTACATGATTTGATTTTCAAAAAATTTTGACTTTTTTTGAGCTATTTATAGACAATTAAAATTTTCAATTTATTTTTATTTTTTTTTTTATAAATATTGATAAAAAAAATTTAGCTGGGACAAATTACTTGAAAATTTAATTAAAGGGTCCACTTAACTTTTTCTAACTCTCATTCAAAAATTATAAAATAGGCACAATTTTTTTTTATTCGCATTTGAAGTTAAAATATTGACAAAAATTCGTCAAAATCATGAATATTTTTCACTATTTGGTAGTTAAAAATTTATAAATATTTTACTACCAAAAGCTAAGAATTGAAAATTTAATACTATACTGTCCATAAGTTAAGCTTAGAACAATTATAAAAAAGTTTGATCATTATTCAATTTAAAAAATTTTACGAGTGTTTAAAGTTTTAATTTTAATTTTAAATCAAAAATACACGTGTAAAATAATGTTTTACTACTAAATAATTTAAATAATTTTTTTTAAAAAATTACTAAACGTAAGATCTTGTAACTTTTACTTAAATGTTTGAATTAGTTTCAAAATAGAATGTATGACAATATTTGAATATATCCTAGACTGACAAATCATCTCCATTCAGAATCGTTTTTCGTATACAATGATACCTATCATTGCATTCAAATTTAACCTACCCTAGTACGAGGTCCACCCCACCCCCTAATGTACAGCAGAGCGATACTCACTTACCCGCTTTTTTAAATTTACTTATGTTATTTATATATAAATTATGTAGTTACCTATTTTATAAGTACTTGTTTTGGTTATTAACTATTATAAAACTCCAATCACAAAAATAATACTTAATTATTATGTATTATTATGGTTATTAGTAGGTACCTACTTATAATGTATTATGTACTTATGAATTAAGATTCAATTTATCTGACTACCTGTATATTTGATATGTATATGGTTTTATATTAATTGATAGGTTTATCAGAGTCTTTGAATATACATGAAACAAAAATAGAATTAGAGTTTGGTATGAATTCTGAACAGTTGGCAAATGCTTCAATTAACCCTAAGTATAGGACTATTCGTCATTGGTATGATAATTGGAAGCTAAATAATTTGAGATCATCTACTGAACATGGTGTATTACAAGTACATAACTATATTTTTAAATTAAATTAAATTAATATTTAGATTAAATTAACAAATCCTATTGTTTATTAGACCATTTCAAATTTAAGATTTTTCTTTTAGAAACTTGAAGAAAAGTTAAATGATTATACAAATAATGGACATATTGTAAAGTTTAGTGAAAATCCATTTGCAATATTAGTTGTTACTCCTATTATGCAAAGAGCGCATACCTTAGCTTTTTCTAAGGATATAGCTTTTGTGGACAGCATCTCATCATGTGATACGCAAAGTAACTCTGTTACGTTTATGTTAACTTCACGTGGCATTGGAGCTGTTCCACTAGGAATGTTTATAACTAAAGGACAAACAACTGATGATTATAAAGCAGCTTTTAAATTATTGAAAGACTCAGTTCCATGTAGTTTTGATGGTCATGGATTTCCTAAACAATTTATTATCGATGATAGTGAGGCAGAAAGGCAAGCATTAAGAGCAATTTGGCCAGAATCTAGCATTCTTCTCTGTAGGTTTCATGTTTTGCAATCAGTATGGAGATGGTTATGGGATTCAAAACATGAAATTCGCAATGAAGATAGGAAATTATTATTTAAATTATTCCAAACTATTTTGAATGCATCTAATAATAGTAGTGCCAGTGAAGCATATAGTATTGCTATTGGTAAATTAGTTACTGCAAATAACTGTAAAAATGACAATATAATACCACTAAAATATGATAAATGGATCAAATATGTAAACAACTATTGGGATAGGAAAGAAATTTGGTGTCTGGCTTTTAGAGATGCTTCTGTACATGGTAACCAGACAAATAACTTTAGTGAAGTGAATGTACGCATATTTAAAGATATTGTGCTCTCTAGAAATAAAGCATACAATGCAGTTGCTTTAGTTGATTTTATTTGCACTAGTCTTGAGGAATA
Source organism: Schizaphis graminum (assembly GCA_020882235.1). Lineage (NCBI taxonomy): Eukaryota > Metazoa > Arthropoda > Insecta > Hemiptera > Aphididae > Schizaphis > Schizaphis graminum. The sequence goes on from CM037036.1 coordinate 16,688,478, forward strand.
TTATTTAAGGCGTTTAAGAACATTTGTAAATAGCAGAAATGATACTGCAAGACTACTTTTCCAAGATCAATTAAAAAGAGCTGTATACATTAACAAAAATGCAATAGAAAAATTACCAAATAATATATTTAAGTGCCATCGGAAACTAATAGTGGTTGTTATGAAGTTGATGTTACATATGGATATTGTAACTGCTCAAAAGGAAATTTAGGAGCTTTTTGTAAGCATCAAGCTGCAGTATATCATCATTTCAACACAAGTATGCCAAATCTACCTGCTATAACTGTAAACTGCCGCTTACTTTTGGCTAAATTAGCATTTGGGGAACATGTACCTGATAAATTATTTTATATGCCACTTGTCTGTGAATCAGATTCTGATAAAATTAATGAATCATTGAATGAAGCTACACCTGGTAATTATGAAAACAACGAACCATCATGTTCTAAAATACCAACAATTTCAACAAATCAAGCTTTAGAAGTTGACTCTAATTCGAACTCTGAATATTATGCTGAACAAATTCAGGAATTATTTAAATCAAATTTGGAAAAGTATACATCATCAACTTCAGTATCAGTCCTCAGCAAATGTCTAAATCGTTTAAAAAAAGTAAAATCTGCTGTTTCTTGGGAGTCATTTTTGAGTACTGCTGGTAGTAATATTTCTCTGAGGCATCGAACTAAAGCAACTATTAGAGTGCAACCTACAGCAATAAATAGAAGAAAACCGGGGATCACAAGAGGAAGCAAACGATTACCTTTAGGGTGACCAATGAATACCGATATAAACAGAAAAAAGAAAAGAAAAATAAATTTAGGTGAAAATGTTCAAAAGAATATTCCAAATGCTAAATCGCATGGAACAGGCCATTACATACATCATATACATACAATTTTTAATAAAATATTGAATCTTTATAAGGTATTTGAATCTATAACATTAATTTTTTTTTCAATTATTATTAATTTGATTTGATTATACAAACATTTTAATAAAACGTTTAAATTTTAAAATTTATGACAAGTTATTTATACTTGCACTTTTTGATATTTAACATTTTATATTGACTTTATGGCAACCATGGATTTGGTGCCACTGGAAACACCGAAAATGAAAATGTATACGATTAATTTTTCATTTATTAGTTATTGGTTTTGTTGTATATATTATGATAGATAAAAATAGGTATTAAAATCTATACAATTAGTTTATACAAAAATAATGATTATATATGATTACATTTTAATTTGTAATATTACACTAATACCATAATTTTTTTGTTTTCCTTTCATCATACTTTTATAATTCTTACCATTTTACTATTTATAGTAACTGTATTGCTTCATTTCTAAAATTCGAAAAAATTTAAATTAGGAAACAACTTTTGTTGTTTGTGAGATAAAAAAAGTCTAATCTGAAATATTGAAACAATGAATGTATCAATGGATCTGCACATTTTTGTCAAATTTGGTAAGTTAAATGATAGTTACATGCCTAGATTTTTCTATTTAAATTAAATTATTTAATAAAGTAAAGTAGGTAAAGATAATATAACAATTTAATAATAAAAATAATATACAATTATTGTTCTTAGTTCACTAGCTAGAAATAGAAAATAGAAAATCTTCCCTACATCACTTACCAAAGTGTTATATCTAACAGACTTAAAAAATTATTTATATTAAATTATATTATTATAATATAACATAAAAACAAAATTGAAAATAACATATTTATTTCATATATTATTATCAAAGCTACAAATATTATTTTAAATTTCATCATTTTAAATTACCACCAAGTTGAGTATCACACAAATATACAAAGATAGTTATTAATAGTTATAGATAGCATTGGTTCATAGCAAATGAATTATTATCTTAAATCCACAAACTGAAAACACAAACTGAGTAATAAATACTTACAATGTTTCAAAAAATAAGTAAGTTACTTATAAGTGAGTTGCATTACTAGGTATAGTCTATAATTATTATATATAAAGCTATAATATAATATTGCTGTGATGTTTCTAAACAGAAACAAAATAAAATATAAAAATAAAACTGTTTATGTTGTAAGTATATTAACTGTAAAAGTAGATACTCAGTCGCTAATTGTGTATAACCTGACCCAGCTTTGTATAAATAGTCAAAAGCATAACTCACCGACAAACATATCTGGAACTATCATTATTAGAGGACTTAGTATTTATACACCAATTTGTGTTTGTGGTAGAACTATGTTCAGTAATCCATTGAGTTATATCTTGTTCAGAGAACAGATTACAACGGAATGAATTTTTTTCGTATTCCAAAAGTTTAAACATTATTAATAAAATATTTATTTTAATATAATTTAACTATGTTCCTATTACACCAAAATTGTATTAATAAGGTCCAACAGACTTATAATATAACATATTTTAATATTTATTTAATAGGTATATTATTATTAAAGCTACAAATATTATTATCATTGATATTATTGATAAACGCGAAAGAAATTATTCGCGCTGAAATTTAAATGAACCAATTAAAAGCGTCAATTAGTTTATAGGTGCCGAGACCGACCCCAGAATGCCAATATGCCTCCCGTGCATCGCTTAATTGTGTTTTCAAATTTTTGCGAACTAAATCATAATTACAATAATAATAATAAATGCTGTATATATAAAATATCAATTACTAATATCCATGCTATTTTCATTTTGAGACATCAATTTTCTTTTCCGTGTTTTTAATATTGGAGATAATTGATTTTTTAGTTGAGATGAGCATGGTGTACTGAAGTTAGAGGTCTTAGGTGTAATATTTGTAGGTGCAATGAATGTTATTTTATCGGTAGTTAAATTTTCATCGAAATCAAAAGATTCAACATTATTTAGGTTTTCCTCATCAAGCATAGTGAAGTTATTATCATGACCTACATTGGCTACATTAAATGATACATATCTTAGAAATTATTGATCATAAAGGATTGTTTTCTAAAAATTAAATAATTACTGTCATGATCAATATCAGGTCTAATTGTGAAGCTAGTAGGTACTGCATCCAAAATGGTGATATCTCCTACAGCCATACGTTCTACATCTTCAGGCTAAATAATATAGTAAATTAGCATATACTATTTTGTCTATTATATAAAAATCTTAAAATGTGATAAATTAGAAATATTTTAATACTTGATCTTCAGGCCAAGAATCTGGACATGACGTGCCTTCTACATAGTCATAGCCCATAACACTAAGTACTTTTTTATCAGAGTCAGTCAATTCTTGAATATTAATTTTTTTATTGCCTGTCAGCCTTTTAGCATTCCGCAGGGCTGATGCTTGTTTGGAAACTTTTGTTTTTAAGTCCCTCCATGACTACAAGAAAAAATACACATGTACTCATATAGGTAAATAATGTTCAGACACATATTTATTTTGTACATATAGGCGCAGGGTAAGGCAAATGTAAGTGACCATATAATTTTATTAATAATGGTCAAAACGGATTTAAAGCTTTCACATTATTATTTAATGAAGGGGAGGCTTTTCACTTAAGGCAACCAATTATTTTTTTAAAATCTTAATCACCTATGCTTTTATGATTTAGTTTTTGTGTTTTGTGTAGGTATAATACAAAATCAATATTTTTGTTCAATGTTTTTCTAAATTTTATTTCATGTAAAATTATTTTAAATTGAAAAATAGTTGATTTTTTCAGTTAAAAATTTTGTATTATATTTGTTTTATTCAATACTAACCTCTTTCCACGATTTTATATCTTTTTCTTTAATGCCCGGATTTCTTAAATTATTTAGTTGCTTGACTAACTCTTCCCATGAACCATTTAATTTTTCTTTACCATTCATGCAATTAAATTTCCCAGTAGCTACATGTGGATTCTGCACCATATAATCAATTAAAAATGCAGATTGCTTGTCATTCCTTCGTCCTTGTCTTGACTTTTTTGTGAAATTCTGATTCTGGTAACTACTATGATATACATAAATCAATATTTTTGTTGCGTACCTGGTAGTGTGTTTCTTCCTATAAATATTTTCTTATCAATTATATTACCGCGACGATCTACGGGCGCGTTACCGATTACGTAGACGTCGTCAGTTCGCGCAAATAACTCGGAGAGCACACTACAAGGTGCGCAACGCGTCTTCCGTGCAGTTTTATGAAAGTTATATTATATTCTCAAAATATCAATTATTTGAATTATTATTAATTATTATATTTCGGAGTACAGTCCACATATGTACAAATAGTTGCGTTTTTCATAATTAATATATCTTTATTGGTTATCTTTGCTTACCACGTCCTAACATTGGTCCATTCGCGCCGGATTCGTTGAATAATTTTCGTGCGTCAACGTGGTTTAAAAGCAACGTGAAGTTTTATTTTATTTTTTTTATAGTTTGTCTTATTTGCTGTTAAATAAGCTAGCTATAATATAGCGTTTAGTGCGTTTTGTACGGGTTAGGATCATCGTTGATCTATTGATCGTCGTAACTCGAGCAACTTCAAGTTTCATAAGGTCAGCCAACCAGTACACCATTGATTGTCTCTCGAGAAGAACTAAGAAGACCAGTACGCAGATCCAGATCGAGAAGTCGGGTAAGAGTTTAGCCTATTTCCATTTGTTATATCTTTTCCTAAAATAAAGAATAAAATTCCCGAAAATTAGGTAGGCTAGTGTAGGGCACAGTACAACATTGTCAATACTCTATACAATATAATATCATATAATAGACATTTGACTTTCGGCGCGCTTATCTGTATTTTTTTATTGCTGATTAAATTCATCGATACAATAAAAATAAATTGTCGCCGTCGCGGTCGTACGGTCGTTAACGTGCTTAATATTATTATACCTAATATTATATTTATTAGTTTTTATTACGCGATTGTATACGGCGTTATCGAGCGATGGAAGATATTAGCGTATTGATCGCGCGACGCGGTCAAATAAAAGCCGTCTTAACGCGATTTCAAAGTTACATGGGGTCATCTGAATACGACATAAATCAAATCGTACTGCGGCGTAAGAAGGTCGAAGATGCATGGGATAATTTTGAACGTGTACAGGCGAAAATTGAGGAGTTGGATAGTGCGAATGGTACAGATAATTCAGGATATAGAGAAGAATTCGAAAATGCGTATTTTGAGGTGATCGCGAAAGCCGAGCAAATGACGAATTCCGCTAGTTCGAGCATCGGAATAAATACGAACGAACAAAGGGAAGGGTCCCCGCAAACATCCTCGTGTGTAGAGAGCATCCAGTCGGCGTCGTCATCGATAAAGCTGGCAGCGCTAAATATACCGGTTTTCAGCGGTGATTACGCAGAGTGGACGTCGTTTCATGATATTTTTGTTGCGCTTATCCATACGAATATTAACTTATCACCGATACAAAAATTTTTCTATTTACGTTCCTCTTTAACCAACGAACCTGCAAATTGTATTAAGAATCTCGAAACAACAGCCAATAATTATGAGCACGCTTGGAAAACGTTAATAACAAGATATAGAAACGAAAAATTATTAGTTCAGTCTCACGTCAAGGGGATATGTGAGTTAAGTGACGTAAAAGAAAATTCGTCGAACAGTTTAAGGCAATTTTCCGACACGCTACGTGGTCATATATCTGCTTTAGAAGCGCTGAAACAGCAGCCATGTGACTGGGGCCCATTGCTCGCACATATTATTTGTACGAAATTGGATGCGATCACTTTAAAAGTGAATGGGAAACGAAGTCCTCAAAAAGCGAAATTTCCAAGGTGGCAGATTTAATATTATTTTTAGATGCGCGCGCACAAGTTTTGGAAGCAATCGAGTCGTCAAGAAACATTTCTAAAATCGGTGATCTTGTTCCGGGAAACAAAAATGATAATCGAAAAAATAAAATTAACAAAAACAATAGCGCTTCCACTTCTTTAGTGTCTATGTCAGAGATAAAATGTTATGCATGCGATTTGTCACATACGATCTACAAATGCCCTTCATTTTTATCATTAGCGGTAGCCGATCGAATAAAAAGGGTCAACGAACTAGGACTCTGCAAGGTATGTTTGCGCAAACACGACGTTAAACGCTGTCTGTCGCGTAACAATTGTTATAAATGTCATAAAGCGCATAATACATTACTAGTTACTACACTTAATTATTCCACAAAAATATAATGAAAAAAAATCGAATGAGACTTTAAATCAACAGACAGTAAGTACGTCGACTAGCGCGCACGCGTCGAGCATCGACCACAAGAACGTAATTCTATCAACGGCCGTCGTGCGAGCGATAGGAAAGTGCGCAATATCAATATTATGTCGATCATTATTGGACTCGGGATCACAAAGCAATTTTATAACGGAAGAAATAGTTCAAGCTTTGAAATTAAAAAAAATAAAGACGACTCATCAAGTAAACGGTATAGGTTCCGTAACGCAACACGTGCATTCGTACGTACACGCGCGCTTCGAGTCCCGTTTTAGTGACTACAATTTTTCATTAAAAATGTTAGTAGTTCCAAAAATTACGGGTGATTTACCGACAAAAAATATAACCAATTTATGTGGTATACCGGAAAATATTAAGTTAGCCGATCCGTCATTCCAAGTTCCACAGAAGATAGACATTTTAATTGGCGCTACACACTTTTACGACTTATTGGGTGATCAAAAAATAAAACCGCATTGTAACGGCCCGATATTTCAAGAAACAAAATTGGGCTGGGTTGTATCGGGGCCGGTGTCGAGTTTAGAACGTAAAACTGAAACGACAATAATTAGTACCGCACATCATGTTACATCGACACACACAGAGCCAATATTAGAAAATATTTTACCATGGTTTTGGCGTGTGGAAGAAGTCAAAATCGATACTCCATTCACCACCGAAGAAAAAATATGTAAAAAATATTTTGACGACACTGTGGCGCGCGGTAAGGACGGACGCTTCATTGTACACCTACCATTTCGTAATAATAATTTAAAAATAGGAAATTCATATAATATCGCCAAACGTCGTTTTTTATCTTTGGAGCGGCGACTTGAAAATAACACAGAGTTAAAAAATGAATATGTTAAATTCATTAATGAATATAAAGAGCTAGAACACTTGGAACAAATATTCGACGACCAATACGTCAATAATGTTAATACGTGTTATTTGCCGCATCACGCAGTGGTGAAAGAGTCTAGCACATCGACGCGGGTGCGAGTAGTCTTCAACGCGTCGTGTAAATCCGATAACGGCGTAAGTCTAAATGACTTGTTATTAAAAGGTCCAGTTCTTCAAGATGATTTGTTATTCATTCTCACACGATTTCGTACACATAACTATGTCTTATCAGCCGATATCATAAAAATGTACCGACAGTTTTGGATAACGGATGAACATCGTAGTTTTCAACGGATACTATGGCGAGAGGATCCAAGCGAGCCAATTAAAATATTTCAATTAAAAACTATTACGTACGGAACAGTACCCGCATCATTTTTAGCGACCGGTTGTCTTGGTAAATTAGCGGAAACGATACACAACACGAAACCCGAAGTTTCTGCAGCGATAGTCCGTGATTTTTATATGGACGATTTTCTAGGAGGCGCCGACACGTTAGAAGCAGCGATGCAACTACGGGACGGACTCATCGAGGTTTTAGGTTCGGCGGGATTAAAATTACAAAAATGTTCATCAAATAATATTAATTTGATTTCGGACCTATCGACCGATGTAAATAACTATGGTAAAAATATCGCCACACACGAAAATATTGATAATGCGATAACCAAAATACTCGGACTATATTGGAGTTCTAATGCGGATACGTTACAATTCGAAGTACACGAAAAACACCTCAAAAATAGTGAACAAAGTACGAAGCGCGAAATACTGTCAAAAATAGTGTGTTTATTCGACCCACTTGGATTGATCGAACCAGCTATTATTCGCGCTAAATTAATTTTACAACAGCTATGGCTGTTGAAAGTACAATGGGACGAACCACTTCCAACAAGTATTCAGGACGAATGGAAAGCTTATAGAACGTCATTAATATCATTAAATAATTTAGTTGTGCCCCGTAAAATAATGGGCGATGGCAAAATAATCAATGTTCAAATTCATGGTTTCGCCGACGCAAGCATAGAAGCATACGGGTGTTGCTTATTTTTACGAAGCACTAACTCAGATGGCGTACATACGTCCAAGTTAATATGCGCAAAGTCGAAAGTGGCGCCACTCAAGGTCGTATCACTACCTCGCTTAGAGTTATGCGCCGCGGTACTACTGGCGAGATTAGCAAACAGAGTCATTCCAAAAATGCAATTAGGCGTCACCAAAAATTATTTTTGGTCCGACTCAAACATAGTGCTAGCGTGGATATCGTCTCAGTCGACAAGGTGGCGTACGTTCGTTGCCCATAGAGTGGGAGAAATACAAGAAAAAACATCGGTAGCCGATTGGGCTCATGTTGATACGAAAGACAATCCAGCGGACATTATTTCTAGAGGTTGTTGTCCGTCAAAATTAACCAACATGCCGTTGTGGTGGTACGGTCCCGATTGGTTAATAAAAGACGAAAAAGATTGGCCCAAATCAAATGAAAACGAAAAAAGTTTAAATATAGAAATACCTGAAGCTCGGTCAATGACCTTGTCTGCCGTCGACGTAATGCCGCAATATCCGTCATTGATAAACCGGTTTTCATGCGTAAATAAATTAATACGTATCGTAGCATACTGTTTACGTTTCGTTTATAATAGCTCGCGTAAAAATTCAAAACTCGACGGCGTACTTAGTGTGGAAGAAGTAAATAGGGCACGAACATCAATAATAAAATGTATACAAAAGGAAGCATTTTCACAAGAAATTAGAGATTTGACCAATTTGAACAAAATAGCGGTATCAAGCAAATTGTTTCAACTATGTCCATTTTTAGACGAAGATAATGTTTTACGTGTAGGGGGAAGACTGAAAAATGCCACTACGTTAGACGTACAGCAACGTTATCCAATCGTGTTGCCGGCGAAATGTCATTTTACACGATTAATATTTAAGTACGAACATGAGCGATGCATGCACGGCGGTCCGCAGGCAACACTATGTTCGGTACGATCGAGATACTGGCCATTAAACGGACGAAATTTAGCCAGAAGTACAATACACGAATGCGTAACGTGTTTTCGTTATAAACCGATAGTCGTACAGCCAATTATGGGTAATTTACCCATGGAACGAGTAGAACCGACGCGCGCATTTTTACGTTGTGGTATTGATTATGCTGGTCCTTTTATGATTAAAACAAGTATGCGCCGAAATGCTCCATTAGTAAAAGGGTATGTATGTATTTTTGTTTGCTTTTCAACAAAAGCAGTACACATCGAATTAGTCGGAGATTTGAGTACAACAGCATTTATCAACGCACTAAATCGATTTTTTGATCGACGAGGAAGAAGCACAACTATTTTTACCGATAACGCGACTAATTTTGTTGGAGAAAACCGTAAAATGAAGGAATAGAGCGATCTATTTAACTCGGAACAACATAAAAAAAGGTACAAGAAGCTTTAACAGACGTTGGTGTTCAATGGCGTTATATACCCCCGCGGTCGCCGCACTTTGGCGGATTATGGGAGGCAGCCGTCAAGTCGATGAAGCATTTACTACAGAAAACTGTAGGAAACGCTCACTTACTTTTTGAGGAACTTAGTACTGTGCTCACGCGCGCCGAAGCCTGCCTAAATTCTCGACCTATTACTCCTATGTCATGTGACCCAAATGACATATCCTTTTTGACCCCAGGTCATTTCCTTATAGGCGACTCACTCTTATCTATACCAGAACCCGACTTGTCAAATATACCGACAAGTCGCTTGACGCGATGGCGAAAGGTAACACAATACTCGCGAACTATTTGGCAAAAATGGAGTCGTGAGTACTTGAATCAGCTCCAAGAGAGAAAGAGGTGGGCTGGTGCCAAGGGACCTAAACTGGAAGTGGGCACTGTAGTATTAATACGAGAAGATAGCATCCCTCCGTTAAAATGGCGTTTAGGTCGAGTTATAAAAATTACTGCTGGCAGTGACGGGGTGGTGCGAGTCGCTGAAGTCCGCACGTCGACAGGGCAGTTTACACGGGCAGTTCGAACATTGTGTCCTTTGCCATTTAAGGGAAATAATATAGATTAGCTATTTGAAAATTTTGTCCATATGCTTAAATGTTATTGTTAAATTTAGAATCTATGTATATTAATTATTACGAAATGTATTTATTGTAAAATTGTAATATTATTATTATTATTTTTGTTTATAATTATTATTATTTATTGGATTGAAATCAATGTTTCAAGGCGGGCGGCATGTTGCGTACCTGGTAGTGTGCGTCTTCCTATAAATATTTTCTTATCAATTATATTACCGCGACGATCTACGGGCGCGTTATCGATTACGTAGACGTCGTCAGTTCGCGCAAATAACTCGGAAAGCACACTACAAGGTGCGCAACGCGTCTTCCGTGCAGTTTTATAAAAGTTATATTATATTCTCAAAATATAAATTATTTGAATTATTATTAATTATTATATTTCGGAGTACAGTCCACATATGTACAAATAGTTGCGTTTTTCATAATTAATATATCTTTATTGGTTATCTTTGCTTACCACGTCCCAACAATTTTAAAACAATTTAAATAAATAAATAATAATTATAATAGTTACCTGCTTTGAGAACTTTCCATTTTAAATACACTAAATAGAATCGTGGTTGTAATAAATGTCGGATTACTCGGATTATATTAAATTATAATAAAAATAATAAATAATTATCAATTACAATAATTACACATTAATGATAACAATTAACATTATATTAGAATGATAAAAATGGGCTGCTTTCATTGGCTATATTATATAATTTCCCATTGCTTTAACAGTGGATTCAAATTTCATATCGAACATTCGATAACCAATTATGTAACGACGTTTTATCGTTAGTGCGTTTTATAGAATCGTAATCTTAATATCGGTTTTCGATACATACTGGAAAACTGGATAACGAATTTTTATCGATATAATTCGATACGTTATTATCGAGTTACAGAATCGATCTGCTGCTGGTTTTCAGGCTCATTGCATACAGACTAACAGTAGTTAGGCCTTTAACCTTTTAAAAACTACAATAATTTTATGGTAAAAACTATTTTAATTATTTTATTTTTAAGGTTATTGATAATAACACAGTACAATATATGCTCGAATATATGTATAACATTGTAACATTGTAAAATTTAACATTATTATTCATTACTTATTAGACATTAGTTATTACTTATTAATTTTGTACAGTTGTTTACTATTTGACTAGTTGTTTGATTGTTATAATATTATATTGATGTGCAAAATTTATTATAAATGTTATTACATTAAATTACCATTCTATACCTAAAATTCTATTTTTGTATAAACTTTTGTAAGATGTCATCTCTATTCTCTACTAGCACAACAAGTACTAAGCCATCCTGTTGTAAAAATTTGAACACATTCTTTCATAAAACTTCAAATCATGACAAATTTAGATTATGTAAGAGTAAGTGAATATTAATATCATACTCATAATAGAGTTCTAAGTACTTGACTTAGTATTCCTTATTCACCTTATTCATGATGATAAGTTATAATAATTTTTGACATATTATACAATGTCTGTTCAAATAATAATAATATATATATATATACAGGGTGATTCTTTTATCAAACAACACTCATTATTTCCAAAAGTATTCATGTTTTTGAAAATATTTTTTTACATAGTTTCAAATTGTTAAAAAAACAACGTTTTTATAAAAAAATTATATTTTTAAATATTTTTTATCCTTATAATTTTTTTAAGTTTTTTACTTTTTTGAATGACAACATAGATTTTTAATTTCATATTTCAAAGCAGAATAATTTTTTAAGTATTTTGATACATAAAAATCGAATTTAGGGTGAGTAGTTTATGAGTTATACTTATTTAAAGTTTAGACAAGCGGAGTAGTGGACAAACATTTTGCGGGGTAACCCCGTACCACTCCACTCCGCGCAACTAAACTTTAAATACGTATAACTCATAAACTACTTGCCCTAAATTCGATTTTTATGTATCAAAATACTCAGATAATTATTCCGTTTTGGAATATGAAATTAAAAATCTATGTTGTCATTCAAAAAAGTAAAAAACTTAAAAAATTATAAGAATAAAAAATATTTAAAAATATAATTTTTTTTATAAAAACGTTGTTTTTTTAACAATTTGAAACTATGTAAAAAAATATTTTCAAAAACATGAATACTTTTGGAAATAATGAGTGTTGTTTGATAAAAGAATCACCTTGTATATATATTTTTTATTAGTAATATAATATAATAGAACTAGTAATTTAATTGTCAACAACTGTACAAAATTGATAAGTAATAAGTAATGAATAATAACATTTATGTTATATATATTGTACTGTTTTATTACTAAAAATAAAATAATTAAAATGTTTGTAGTTCTTAAAAGGCCTAACTGCTGTTAGTCTGTATGCAATAAGCCTGAATTAGTCCGAATTATTGAATGAAACCGTATAAGGGTTTTTATCTTGTAATTTCGAGTGTACGAGCCATGTGTTATTGTCAACTTTTTTGATTTTACTGCTTTCAATATTAATACTTCGGAGATGACTATGTGCTATTTGTTCCATTCGAAAAGTAGGTTTGTTTTTCATCATTCGTATAGTCCTTTCAAACATCATATCCCTTGCAAAACGCATAAGTAAACTAATAACAATAACCTTAATAAAAGCAATCAAATCTATTTTGTTTTTTAAATATCAAATAGTTACACAATACTGAATACTTAGGTTTGTTTTAATATTTTGTCTTTAAAAGTTTTATAGATGATTCACTGATTATTTGTTTGGTTATTTTTGATTATTAAATAATTTTTAGAAAACAATACTCATTCTAAAGCCCTAATTTTATAATTATGTAAATATTTAATACAGAGAGTACTGAGTTCACTTTTTTGTGACATCTGATGCCATGATTTCTTCAAAGTTATTTTCAAACTTGTCTTTGCTGTCGTATCCAGCACACAAAACCCGAAACCTGAATAAATGATTCGGGTGCTAACTAATGTTTAGTAAGCAAAAACAGCAATAGGTATAACATAGTCAAAGACTGAAGGCTAAATGTCCATTTTTGTAATAAAACATTGGTCTGTAAAATTGGTACTTATATTTAGTATACTATATAATTAGTGCTTGTATATATATATATATATATATATATATATATTAAATATATATACACAAATAACATATATTAACAAAAACGAGGGAGGAGGCATTGGTCCCACCGCCTCCCCCGTGGGCGCCCTTGATCGAAACTCTGGTTTAATAATTGTGACGCCTAAATATAAATAATAAATTAAAATATTAAAATAATAAATTTGTTATAACATATCCAGTATCCACTCTATAATTCGTTTTTGGACAAGTGCTTATCACTTGTATTAATAATTGATATGATATGATGTTGATAGTAATTGGTGCGCGCATGCGCGTGCGGGGCGTGGAATTAGCTGCAGTGATCCGCTCGTTGAAAAACAGCAGGCTGTTTTGTTATCTAATTAACTGTATATTATAGTTTTTGTTGGTATTACTGACCAATACAGACTTGTCTCTGGAAAATGGTACGGTCGGTACTGGTCAGTCTCAGTAGTTACTAAGCTCCTAAAGGGAGACCTTCAGTTAAGTGCGCTGTTATGTTTAATAGTTTCAATAAAGTTTACTATATATATATTAGCGAATAATTTCTCTTTTTATTAATATAACAACTTTTTTTTTTTAACAATTTAACATCAGAAGTGGGATCACGATGGTGATTATTTCGTGCTAATTCAAATCGGAAGCAGCTGACCGATCACAATATCACACGTACAGTAAGAATTTTAAGGTTAACTCGCAAAGTTAGCGACGGTATTTAATAACGAAAATACGTATAAGCAGTCATAATATCGTTGTATTGATTAGTAAGATAACAGATATCAATTTTTCTTTGTTGTAGTTTTGTTGTCTCGACGGAACACGAAAACTACCGGCACTACCGTATTAGTGAATAGTTTGTCGTGTATCGAGGAAAACAGACAATTAAAAATGAGCACCACACCACCATCTGGCTTAACTCAGACGGGCGTTCACGAATTGATGAGAATGATGATTGAACAAAATCAAAAACGGGACCAGATGTTGGCTGACGTAATGTCAAGACTAGGTACAGGACGACAGTTTAGTATGTTACCTGATCTAAAACATAGTATTAGAAATTTCGATGGTGAAACGAGCAATTGTTCAGAGGCAGAAGATTGGTTAAATTCGGTGGAAACAACTGCCAATCTACATAATTGGCCTGTCGAATATAAGCTTCAAGTGGCAAATACATCATTAACTGGAGCCGCTAGAAATTGGTTTTTGACGAACCAAAATAGTTTTAAAGAATGGACGAAATTTGAAGAATCTTTTCGGGAAATGTTTATGGCCGAGATCGGAGTAGCTGAAAAGTGGCGAAGAATGAACTCCAGAAAGCAGTCCAAAGACGAAACAATATTTGCATACGTACACGATAAGATAAGACTGTGCAATGATTTAAACCTTAACTCAGCCGAAACAAAGAAAATGATATGTATCGGTCTACATTCCAAAGAACTATGTAATATACTATTAAGCAAAAATCATTCATCAACAGCAATGATATTAACCGACATCAGACAATTTGACGAAGTGGTTAGCGAACGAAACGAAAAGTGGAGAGTTCCTAAACCCGGGATTCAACATAAATCAGGTTTACCGAAAGAGGCTTTGTCTACTGAAAATATTAATATGAAAACAGATAATTCGATCAAAGCCAACAGTATAAGATGTTTCAATTGTAATAATATTGGACATTTAAGTCGTAATTGTGATAAACCACGAAAAACGATGAAGTGTACTCTATGTGGATTAGAGGGTCATTATAAGAAATATTGTACTAATTCCAAGATCACTCCAACAGTAAGCTTTGTGGACACAAAATTTAACAAGTCAATATATATCAAAAGGGTCAAGGTTAATGATTATAAAGATGAGGTATATGGCCTTATAGATACTGGATGCGACATATGTCTAATTAAGAACAGCGTGGCTGAGATACTTGGTCTTAAAGTATGTCATACCGAACGACAATTAACCGTGTACGGTAATACAAAATCAAATGCAGTGATTGGTGTAACATCTGCACAACTACAAATAGACACTGTAGCCGAACAAGTTGAACTATGGGTAGTGACTGATTCATCACAAGACTACGACTTGCTCATAGGACGTACGTTTACCGACAAGGAGAATGTGACCTTCGTAAAAACACAAAATGAGGTAATATTTGGCTATAACTTTACATTTCCGTTTGCAAACGACGAAATTAATAAAACAGAAACAACAGTGTTTGGAGTAAAAGATGACCAAATCACAGAAGATATGATTGAGTGCGGATCAACGTTGAGTGGTAGTCAGAGAAGTAAATTAATGATATTAATTAATAACTACCGAAATTGTTTTGCGCTCAGGTTACAGGAACTAGGCTGTACGGATATTTTAAAAATGAATATAGAGGATCGAGGACCGCTAGTACAATTAAGACCATACAAAACTTCGGAAGCAGAACGCAACCAAATAGATGCAATAGTAAACGAATGGAAAAGTGTCGGAATAGCAACGGAAACTGATTCGGATTACGCATCACCTGTCATGGTGATCACAAAGAAGAATGGAGAACCTAGGTTAGTGGTAGACTACCGCCAGCTGAATAACCAAACAATAAAAACAAATTTTCCTGTTGCAAACTTGGATGACAAACTGGAAGATTTAGCGGGGGCTAGGATGTACTGCTCTCTGGATTTGGCTTCAGGTTATCTGCAGGTGCCACTAACAGAGGAGGCTAAGCGAAAGAGCGCTTTCATTACACAAACGCAAACTGGTCAATTCGAAAGAATGATGTTCGGTCTCACTAATACACCATACATATTTTCAAAATTGATGGCAAAGGTACTGAGAAAATTACCAAATAAAATGGCAAAATGATATCTAGATGATATCCTTATTCCAGCAAAAGATTTTCCTGAGATGCTAGAACGATTAGAATTGGTTTTCAAGGCGCTTCAAGAAGCAAAACTAACGCTCAAGTTACGAAAATGTAAATTTGCATGTGATACTGTACCATTCCTAGGTTTCATGTTGACTCCAGAAGGCCTTAAATCGGGTAGTGAGAAAACACGCAATTTTTAATTTTCCACAACCAAGAAATAAACATGAAGTACGACGATTCTTAGGTTTAACGGGTTTCTTTAGGAGGTTTGTGCCCGCTTACGCAGTTAAAGTACAACCTATTAGCGACCTTTTAAAGAAAGACGTAGACTTCAATTGGGGCCAAAAACAGGAGGTATCCTTCACACTTTTAAAAACAATTTTGACCAATAATCCTGTTTTGCAGTTGTATAACCAAGCGGCGGAGACGGAGCTGCATTGCGATGCGAACGCAGAGGGTCTAAGTGGAATGCTGCTTCAAAGGGGAGAGGATCAAAACCTACACCTTGTGTATGCAGTATCAAAAAAAACAACAGTAACGGAGAAAATGTATCATTCAAGTCGACTAGAATTAATGGCGATTGTATAGAGTGTCACCAGGCTGAGACATCTACTTATCGGTATACATTTTACCATTATTACAGACTATCAGGCGTTAGTTCATCTTAATGCCAAGAAGACACAGAGTCCCCAAATTGCAAGATGGGCAAGTCTTCTTAGCGAATATGACTATGATATACGCCACCGTCCAGGCGATAAAATGTGTCATATAGATGCCCTCAGTAGAGCTCCAGTTGAAGAAGCAAATGATACTATGAATGAAATCGTTGAAAACTTAGAAGTTCTAATGGTAACATCGGAGGCGGATAGCGTAGCAGCAATGCAACATAGTGACTCCAAATTAACGGAAATAATTAAATTACTTAAATCAGACAAAAAAACTTGGACTAACCAGCAGAAAACAACATTGGAAAAATACCTTATAAAGAATGAAATGTTATACAGAAAAGTAGACGGGAAAGAGTTATGGGAGGTACCAAATAGTATGCGCAAGAGTATCACAGTTAAGTTCCATGACTTATCAGGTCATTTAGCAGTTGACCCTACTGTATCAAAAATAAAAGAAAAATATTACTTTCCTAAAATGAGAAGGTATGTTAAATACCACATCAATGCATGTCCAGAATGTCTACTAAGAAAAATTCCCAGAGGGAAAAGACCGGGAGAATTACACCCAATAACACCAGGGAAACGACCCTTTGAAATAGTCAATATGGACCACATAGGACCTTTCTTAAGGTCAACCAAAGGAAATAATTTTGTATTGGTAATAATTGATAATCTTACAAAATTTGTAAAATTTTATGCAGTAAGTAATACAAATGCTCAAAATTTACTACGCTGTGTAAAACTATTTGTCTTTAGCCATGGATTACCACGAAGAATAATAAGTGACAGAGGATCATGTTTCACCTCTAAAATATTTGGTGACTTTTGTACTGAGTCAGGCATACAACATTAATTAATATCTGTTCGACATCCTCAGGCCACCGGACAGGTCGAAAGAGTGAATGCTACACTAGTACCAGTTATTCAAGCTAATATGACTACAGAACGTTCGTGGGATCGAGAATTAACTAAGGTAGAATGTCAACTGAATAATTCATATAACAAAACAATTGGAGATACACCATTCAAAGTATTATATGGTTATTATGCTAATTTTGTGGATGGAGCACTATCAAGTATGGTTGTACCAGACCAAGATGTACAAAATGTCAGAACTATCCAAGAAAAAGTTAGAGAGCAAATTATGGCTTAACACCAACAGTGGAAGCTCAGATATGATAAAGGACATTCAACCAACATACATTATACAGTTGGAGAAATAGTATATCTAAGAAGACCCCCTGAACAAACTGGAGATTCAACTAAATTACAAGATAAATTTCGGGGCCCTATGGTGATTTTACAAACTCTACCAGGTGACACCTACGCAATTACTTCACTAAGTAATAGGGGAAACCCCAACTATTCTACAAAGGCTCATGTATCCAAACTGAAAGCTTATCACTTACCAGAGGAAGAAGATGATTATGAAGACAACGAAGAAGAGTCAGAAACAGAAGAAAGTCATTTAGAAGAAGATAAGGAAACCAACACTAATCCGAGACCAAAAAGACAACCACAACGACCATCCTATCTTAAAGACTATATTTAATAAATTATAACTGTTATTATCTTGTTTAATTATGAATTTTTTTTTAATTTTGTTTAGTAGGCTTAATTTTATGTTGTGTTTAATTTAAATACTAATATTTGTAACACTAAAATAAAATTCAAATCAGTATGTTAAATTAAGTTAAAGCGAGGACGCTTTAAACGTCAGGATAGACGAGTGTTATCTAATTAACTGTATATTATAGTTTTTGTTGGTATTACTGACCAATACAGACTTGTCTCTGGAAAATGGTACGGTCGGTACTGGTCAGTCTCAGTAGTTACTAAGCTCCTAAAGGGAGACCTTCAGTTAAGTGCGCTGTTATGTTTAATAGTTTCAATAAAGTTTACTATATATATATTAGCGAATAATTTCTCTTTTTATTAATATAACAACTTTTTTTTTTTTTAACATTTTAACAGTTTGGAAAAATAATAAGTACCTAGTTCGCAAACGAGCTACCCCAATGCAAAGAGCCTAGTCTTTTTGCAAAAAAACTAATTTTCCATATGGCCTACGACACATACATCAGAAGTTCATGTTAATATAAGTAAAACTTATCATTTATAAAATATATAGACGGTACATTTAATACTTATATTATATTATACCTATCATCATCTATATTATAATATGAAGTAACAAATAAAAATAAAAATAATATTTTCTTATACCTATATTAGGTACCCATAACTATAACTTGCATAAGCCAGAAACGTTTTGTATAATGAAGTATTTGATCATAATTACTTACATCTAGTATAATTAGATAGGTAATTATCTTTTTCTTATAAAATTGTTAGCAATTTTATGATGAAGTATTAATACCTTATTCCAACTCTCAATTGGAAGACATATCAAATAATGTTCCAAATCAACAATCAAATCTGGAAATTATACCTGCTCAGAATTCAAATCTTCATCCACCGTATACATCACTAATAGACTCGGTTTATTTAAATTCAACACTGCACCAAAAATATGGATCATATAAACCTTTAAATTGGAATGTTCAAGTACTCATGAATTACTTATGATTTAAAACCAACTGAGAAGTTTATTTATAATTTAATTATTTGTAATCATAGACAATCTTAGAATTATTGCATTCAACAAATGATGGGCGATATATCTTAGCCGATTCAGAAAAAAATAATGGTAGTTTGTCAGATGATGCACAAAACACACTAACAAAGCTATTAATTAATTATCTATTTCAGGATAAATTCAAGTATGTATACACACAATGCAGGCAATGCTAGTTAAATTTGAATAAAAACTATTTAAAAAATATTTCCTTTTTTCTTATATTATATTTATTTTTTTATTCAAATAAAAACATTTATTTTATTCAATATTTGATTTTAATTCAAGTTATAATATCAGGTAGCTAGCTTATTACAAAAATTCTATAATAAATAATTATTGTTGTTTTATTGTTAGTCATTAAAACTTAAGTATAATTTTTTTATTGTAGATTATACTAAAATGTATACTTGTTGTTAGTTTACTAGATTATTTTAATAATATCTTTTACAGGGGTACTGACTTATATTTCCGAAAAATTTCAAAACTTATTGTTGAAGTATTTCCTCAGGAGAAAGAAGTATCTTATACTCCTTTATTTATTTATATAATTTATAATGTATAATATATTAAGACGTAGTAGAATTATTTTGCTTATATTTTTTTGTAATTTAAAAATAACTTTATATAGTATAAATCCATTTCATTCACTGTACAAAATAAATTACCTTGCCTAATATTTTTATCAATTTTTTTTATAGAGAGTTTACTTTATTCCTTCTAAATCAGAAGGAATACACCAATGTCATGCCAAAGGGAAGCTCATTGAAAGATGGAAAAATGTAGCGAGAAGACTAAGAAGTGTAGGTGCAATAGAATTTGACAGAAAAAAAACTAAGCCTAATTCTTTTGAACCGCCTGCTGTATTTTCTGGTATTCATATAATATTAACATTTATATTTTATACTATTCAAATTTTAAATTATAAAAATAATTATTAAGTTATTCAGAAAAAATAAAAGTTAAATAAATTAATATTTTGTTGGTAGGTAATTCAATAATTATTAAATTTGTGTTCACTTATATAGATGATTTAAAAGCTGCTAAATTATGGCTTCAAACAAATGGTTTATCTGCAAATTTTGATAGTGTTAAAGATAAATGGAAATTAACATATAGTATTAGACAGTCGGAAATATTGAATCCAGATTCTAAAGCAACACTGTGTGATGTTTTTCTCAATTGGCCAATTCTAAAAAGTCCAAGAGGCTATGAATTAGTAAGAATTTTTTTTTTTTTATTATTATTTATCTTCAGTATTATTTAAATTCTAAATATTAACAGGTTTTTGAAGATTTTATTATTTTACATCCAACTCAACAAGAATTATTTCCTGATTGGAGTTCATTTTTGGAAAAATGGCTTTTTATATCTGACAGATTAATAAGTGTGAGAAAAAATTCAGTCAAAGATAAAGTTGCAAAAGATCTTCTGAAACAACTAGATGATATTGAACAATCTGGAAGTAAGTGAAATATATTTTCTTACCTTAATATCTTACTTAACTTTTTACTTTATACAACATGTAAACATAGGTAGTATTATAAATAAATGTATTATTTTCATATTTTATAGATAGTAGTGTTGCAAATATTTTAAAACTTCAACTTATACCATATTTACTACCTCCAAAAACACTTATCAAATCTTCTGATCCTAAAAGTTCTAAAAAAAATTGGAAACCTTCATGTGGGGAGTCTGCTACTGCTTTCATAACACATGTTGTTGTATGTACTTATTATTCATTCGTTGAACTTCAACGTAAAAATTGGAATATCCATAATACAATATTTTCGTAATCGTAACACATCAGCCTTGGTGATGCGGGTAACAGGCAGCAGCTTGCTACGGACCGTCCTCTTCGTCGAATAGTTATTATCTACTTATTACTATCTACTTTTTTTTTATAGTTATTACTTATTAGAAGTAGATAATAATAGATTTAATAAATTTGTATGAATATCTTTAAGGGACGATTAATGAATTATATAATATGAGTAAATAAAGAAAAACATGATATTTGAGTCTACTATATAAAATTATTTTATTTTAAATACCTAGATTATAATATTTTATAAAAAAAAACTTCATTTTTTAATTATAATATAAAAAGGGAGGTACCTACCAAATTTTTTGTGTGATAAGAATTATTGATTTCATTATATGTTTATAGAATCATTAGAATCTACGGGGTGATTGATTAAGCGTAAAACACTCATTATTTCAAAAAGTATTCATGTTTTTGAAAACATTAAACTATAAATACGTATAACTCATAAAATACTCGCCCTAAATTCGATTTTTATGTATCAAAATACTCAGAAAATTATTCTGCTTTGGAATATGAAATTAAAACTCTATGTTGTCATTCAAAAAGTAAAAAACTTAAAAAAATATAAGGATAAAAAATATTTAAAAATATATTTTTCTTAATAAAAACATAGTATTTTTTAACGACTTAAAACTATGTAAAAATTTTTTTCAAAAACATGAATACTTTTTGAAATAATGAGTGTTTTACGCTTAATCAATCATCCTGTATAAACATATTATAATTTATTTATAATATAGATAGATATAAAAATATAATACCTGAAATATGTAAAAGTATTTTCGCCCTGGGCCTCGCAAATCCTAAGGACGGCCCTGCCAAGGTGTTGTGTATTGCTATATATTGCATGTTATGTACAATTCACATTTTGCCATTCGACTTTGTTATTATGTTTATGCATACAATATGCAGTAGGTAATATGTGTAGTGAGCGGCAGTGACCTCAGGTGTTCGTACTGCACGCGTTATACATATATATATAAATATTCCTCTGGAACGATTGCTGGTCGTACGTAAGTAGACGGAGCTCGGGATAAGTAAATGAATTGAACAACAACTATTTGAGTTAGTAAAGTGTATCGTTTATTATATTAATACAAAAATATAAATGTAAATAATGTTAAAATACTTGTTAAACTTTGTGGACAGAGTATAATGACTCTTGCCCGAGAAATTAGTTAAGTTAAATACTATGGATCTAGACTCGGAATACAAGCGGCGATGTTAGGGCGCGGCCCAACAACCTGTATCTAAGCCTTTACGACTATACTGGGAATGGACTTAGAAAGCGGCGATGTTAGGGCGCGGCCCAACGACTAAGCTAAGTCCGGTGATCTGGGATGATAGACTAATTCTAATCGTTCAGCGTATAGGGACCTGTATATATACTAAGTCTCCGCTGGACGATTGCACGGTAAAGAATAGAAGTGGTGGATAAAGGAAGCCGAAAACTATATTGGAATAACAATATTTTCAACTCGTGATTTAGCACTACAACTATTATTTTATAATAGTTGTTTTATCATTGATTTCTTAGAATTGTAAAAACCAATTAACTTATTCTATATTCCTATGTAACTCCATACATCAAATAAATATACGCATATCCACATATATTTATGTAACCTATATATGTGCCGTATATTTATGAGTATATGTAAATTTGTATTAGACAAATATAATGACCATGTTAGTACTATGTATATCTAACATTTCACTACTAATACAATAGTAATAGTAAAGCGGCTATGTCGGTTTACTACATCCCTCCCTTCTACGATGGAAGTCCCTGACTTCCTTTTTCTTAAAACGTAGTTTTAAGTTTAGGATAAAAGTTTTGGCTGTTACAAGGTGTTAGTGGAAATTCGATTATATCGATCCCTCTTGGTGCTGTGGCTTCGTGTTGATCCCCTTGCTGTAGCGACATTTCTTCCTCGTCTTCTTCATCCGTGTTTGTGTTTGTATAATTGGTTGGCTTATTTTGGTTAATTAGATAGGTTATTATAATTAATACAGTTATTAATATTAACCATGAAAGCAAGTAGAGTATGTAATTGTTCACACTCTGTATATACTTAAGTTCCTCAAGTTTGTTGTTTTCCTTTTTTGTCTTGTCTAAATTCTGTTTTGTATTAGCAATGGTGTTTAAGTCTTCCATTTTGTTTGTTTTTACGTGATAGTCTTCCATTAAGTTGTTGTTTTGTACATATTCCCAATTTCCTGTTATGTTGATCCTGGATTTAGGTATTAAGTCGGAGTATTCGGCTTTGTAGTCGATTTTTCCGGGTATAAGTACATCTCATGTTGCATATCCTTTGCATGTTTCATTTAAGCTTATTTTACCTACTCCTTCTAGAGTATGACTGGTTGACTCCTTGTCTTCATCGCAGGTGACGAAAATGACTTCTTTCTTCGTAATATATATCCATTCATTTTTAAATCTTAATTTGTGAAATAAAGTGGTTGCTATCTGTACGTGCATGGTTTCACAACTGTATGGAACGTTCTCTGGATCTTGCAAAAGTTGTACTTCGCAAATTGGACGGATACTTCGTGGATGTAAAGGATGTATTTCAGGACATAATAGGAATTCTCTAGCGTGCTTACAATAAGTATAGTGAAATTCGTCATAAGTTGCATAATGTTCTTTAGATCTACTTATTGCTAAAAACTTATTACTAGGTTTAATATAAACACAATTGTTTTCCTTACATACTGGTTTAGGAATTAAATTATACAATATAAAATTATTTTGATAAATTAGTGGTAATGTTAGTATAAATACAATATTGTCATTAGCATAATATATAGCAAGGTCTGAAAGTTTCACCAGTTCGTAAATATTTGTTATGTCTAGGTCAGTAGGTAAGTCTGTTCCCCCTGGTAATGAAACTTTTATATCTTTAATGTGTTCTAATAGTTCCTGTGGCGTTATTAACACTGGGTGTATTATTCCTAATTTGGCTTGTTGTACGATTTCTATGAACGTGTTAGTTTCGGCCATATGTTTTGTCAACACTAAGTTAACATAAATAAAATGCTTTGTTATGTAATTTTTAATTTGTTGTTCTTTAGTAGTGTTAAGTAATTCGTTAACTACGAAAGTCATATTGTAAAATTCCCTTGCTTCAATTTCCTGCTTTAATTTTATAACTTTTAGTTGTTCTTTTATCCACTTAGTTTGTGTAGTATTTTGTGCTACTTGAATATTAAAATTAAATTTTTTAATACATTCTAGGTCACAGATTCCGTATAATAGTTTTGCAGCTTTTCCTATTAACCCTAGGATTGCGTTACGCTTAGCTATGTGTCCTATCGAATTTAGTACTAGAATTTTCTTTTTTTGTATTTCTCGCGCTATTGACATTGAAAGGTACAATAAATGGTGACAATTACTCTCTGAGTTCCTAACATACTCTCTACACATAAATTCTGTATTCGCTATTAGCGTGTCGATGTATACCCATTGTTCGTTGTATTTGTTTAAGTTTACATAAGCTATTAAGTCCCATTGAGACGTTACTATCTTAATAGGTCCTCTGTTTTCGTAATAGATTCCTGATTGTTGTAATAGTTTTTCGTCAGTGAAGCGTACTGTTCCCGTAGTTGTATGTAAAATTAGAATAATTGTCATTCTGAAAATTATTTCAGAGTAGTAGTTAGTTAATATAAAAAAATTTTTTTTTTTTTTTTATGTTAAAAATTAAGAGTTTATTGTTATTAGTTTATTAATTGTTTTTGGATAGTGCTTAAATAACATATTAAATAGACATTTTGTCCAAATGACATCGGTACGGGGGGTCGTGTGGGTGAGTAATAGTATGAATACGGTCGCAACACATGTTGTGTGCTTCTGTTAGATTTAAAGCTCTACCCTGTTTGTTAAATTTTCCTATTTGGTGGGACACTATAATGTCTTTTGTTAACATATCTATAAGTTGTAAATGGAATGTACCATTTTGTAATACGTCCCATCCTTTAAGGGTAAAAATTCTCTGTTCTATACCCAAATAATTTAAAATGGTATAGTCGCTACTTCCTTCCCATAGTATAATACCGTCGCTATTCGCTGTTAAGTTTTTTATTTGTTTTTCTGTTAAGTTAGGTTCAACCGTATGGTCGGAGTCATATATTTGTGCTAGTAGCGGGTACATAAGTTTGGGTTTGTTCTTAAAAATTCTAGTAATATGTAATACCATGTCTTTCCATTCCTCGGAAGTAACGGTACGTTTTTCTTGGAGTATTAACGACCTCCCTTCTATCTTTGTTATATCTTCTCCGAAACGGCTTCCGGAGATTGCTCCTGATATTAAGATGAGTTTATCCTTTCCCAAATTTGTAAACTCAAGTCTACAATTGAATACTTAGGTATTTTTCTAAAAACATATATTATAATGTATGTTATATATATATTTATTTCTATTATTTCTATGCTTAAGTGTAAGGTTAGTTATTTATTATTATATTATATATATATTTTTTTTTTTTTATTTCTGACAAAACCCAAAGTCTTTTAATTGTTACGATGTCGTTCATAAGTGAGTATGTCTTCGGGTTCTGGTGTGATTCCAATGTATTCCCATAAGTGAACGCACATTGGCTTGCCGACTGGCCCTAACACTCTTTTTGACATATCGTGCATAAAGTGATTTATTGATCGAGTTATGGATAAGATATCCCCGGCATCGTATGGGTTAAGTAAATTTTTATTTGCCGTATTAATGTGTTGAATTAGGCAACATGGAATTTCGTCTGGATATAAGCCCGTTGTATTGTGATCTTGTATCAATAACGACAATTTAAAAGTTTTTATGAAATTGCGTTTTTTTGTCTCTAAAAGAAAAAAATAATAAAGAGTTTTTTTTTTTTTTTTTTATATATTATATGGCTAATAAATGAAAAGAAATTATATACATATATTTTTTTTATTTATTTTGACTAGTTTTCCTCATTTGATTCGTTACCGTCATAATAGCGTTTAACGTTATTTTTGTGTATACGGTACTCGCGTCGTCCTTTTTGAATTGTAATGTTTTCGTTATTGTGTATCATTAATATCTCGAATGGCCCTTGCCAATTCATACTCAAGGTATTCTTTTTATTATGTTCCTTAATTAACACCTTGTCCCCCACATGTAAGTTAATTTTATTCGCGGTTTTATCGTAGTACGTTTTATTTGTTTCTTTTTTCTTAATTAAGTTATCCCGTGCAATTTTGTGGGTTTCCTGCATAACACGTTTTAGATCAAAAACATAATCATCGTAGTTATATTGTGGTTCTGGCTCTTTATGAAATGCGGAAGGTATATTGGGCTTAATTCCGTATACTAGTTCATATGGTGTAAAGTTAGTTATTTTAGTTATAGTTATTTTAATCGTAATATTATTATTTTTGAACACGTAACGAAACATTGTTCGTATTCTTACGTAGTTTGTTAGTGAGGTAGGTCCTTCTATTTTCATGGTAGAAAATGTTTCAATTTTATTGTCTAAACAATATGATTTAATGTCCATGAGTGCGTTAAAAACTTGTTCAGCCTCTAGCGGCATTGCATGTGTTTCTTTAATGTTATAAAATATTATTATATTGGTGCCGTTGTTAATTTTACAAAACCGGTTATTTTTATCAAATTCTATTTCACCTAAATCGATTGTTTGAATTATTTCTCTGACAGCTGGGTGCGTTACTATTTTGTCTTTGGACACGAAAAAAAACAAGTTTTCCCCGGGTTCCGCAGATCGAATGCTGCCTTCTAATTCCAAAATTCGTGAATTAAAAATCGGTTTTGTTTCGGCGGCTAAGAAGTCGTTATAGCTGTTTGTGATATTTCCCCCGTCGGGTTGTATCATACGGATACGCGATAAACAGTCCGCGTTAGAGTGTTCCGGACCGGCCCGATATGTTATATCGTAATCGTAATCGGCTAGTTGTAAACTCCATCGCATTAATTGTGATGATGCGTCCTTGATCCCGAATAAATACGTAAGAGGTCGATGGTCGGTAATAATATTGAAATGACGCCCGTATAAATATGGACGGAAATATTTTACGGCCCATACGATTGCTAACAACTCTTTTTGTATTACGCTATAATTTGTTTCGGCCTGGTTAAGCGTACGACTGGCGTAAGCTATCGGTTGGTCTTTTGGTACTTCACCTTGCGACAGAACGGCTCCTATTGCGTATTGACTCGCGTCGGTCATTAAGTTAAATTTTCTGTTTTCCCAATCTGGGTACACCAGTAATGGTGGGTTCATTAGCGCTTTTTTTAATTCCCCAAAACTATGTTTACAGTTATCAGTCCATTTAAATGGTATGTCTTCTTTAAGTAAGTAAGTTAGTGGTTTTGCTATTTTTGCGAAATTGTCTACAAAGCGTCTATAGTAATTAAGTAGCCCTAAAAAGGATTTAATATCTTTTGCGTTTTTAGGTCTTGGGTAATCCCGAATGCATTGTAATTTATTTGGATCGGGTGCTACACCGTTTTCATTTATTACATGTCCTAAATATAACACTTCTTTCCGTAAGAAAGAACATTTATTAGGTTGTAATTTAAGTTTATGAGTTCGTAACCGATCGAAAACTTGCGTGAGTTTTTTCTGGTGATCTATTAGACTCGATCCGTGTACTACGATATCATCTAAATATGCAGTGCACATCTCCTCAAGTCCCATTAACACTGATTTCATGGCCCTAGTAAAAGTTGCTGGTGCAGAACTTGTAAAGTTTCCCTTACGGTCAAGCACCTAAAAGGTACCTACCACCACGGATCCGAGACCAGTTGGATCGGAGAAACGTGGATTTCTTTATTTGTTATAACTATTATATAAGTTTCTTAAATATAAAACGGCATATTGATAAATGTTATAATATTTATTATGATACACTCGTTCGACATATAGTATATATTTTTATTTTAAAGTATAACATCTTTATTTTACCCGACACCTTGCAAAGGCGACACCACCATGGCATTGTCAATCCCGACGCCATCATTGTTGTTGTTGATCTTGTTGTTGTTAATGTTGTTGTTGTTGATGTTGTTGTTGTTGATGTTGTTTCCCTCGGACCTCCGGATGACGGTCTTGGTAGATTAGGTGTGCTACTCCATGTTTTGATTTTCTTTTACACACTTAATAAAATTGAATGTCACTGATCACAGTCGGGAAACGGAATGAACTGTGATATATACCGTGGTGGCGGCCTTGGAGGTGTATTTTTATATAATATGAATACGTCGATTTTTATCGTACTATATAGTATGAGAGGGGTTGCTGTGTGTGTGTTCGTCTTATGAACACGGACTTTAGACAATATGTAATATAAGATGACTATTATAATATTATGTATTATGACCCACACACACATATCGATATTAGTTTATTTTACAATTTGATAATTGTGTCACGTTACAGAACCCCCCGGACAGATTTGTAAAATTATCATGCGCATAATCTGTCCCAAAAGAAACGTGTTTATATAAGTTAAATTTTGAGAATTTATCAATTCATTACTATTATTGTTTTTTTTTTTTTTTTTTTTTTTTTTTTTTAAATTAGTTACCATGTTCATTCAACTTGTGGCGAATAATACTTTTTTAGATGGATACAGTTGAATGTTCCACGAACCGATCTCGATTCGGGATGTACCACTACATATGCGTTACGACTTCGTATTTCAGATATTTCAAAAGGGCCCTCATATAATAAAAAAAACTTAGATATATGTTTGTCAATGGCACTACTGAGTCTGTGTGTCTTTATTAATACGTTGTCACCAATCTTATAGATAATGGGGTGGACTCGTCGCTTGTGTGCCTCTCTACGTTTTTCGGCGTTTGTAAATTGTACTTCTCGCGCTATGGTTATTCGATCAATACTACTTTTAACTGAACTTGGTGGAAAATCTATGATATTAGTAAGTGGGTCTTTCTCTGTATTTTCTAAAAATATTTCGGACGGGGTAGAATGTGTCGATTCATGTCTCACGTTATTTAAAACCCATTCAACATATCCTACGTATTTGGTCCAACTCTGATGTCTATTGTGGCAATAGGTTCTAAATAGCCGCCCTATTTCACGCATTACCCGCTCCGCGGGATTTGACTGTGGGTGGTACACACTGGTCATATACGGCTGAACATCAACTTTACGTAATGACTGTTGCCAAATTTTACTCGTAAATTGTTTACCGTGGTCGGAAATAATAGCTTTTGGTTTTCCGTACTTGGGTATATAGTCGTTTAATATTTTGGTTACACACGCTTTGGCGGTGGCTTTACATAACGGAAAAAGTTTAACATATCGAGTAAAATTATCTAATACTACCAAGATATAAGTATATCGATAATGGCCCGTCGGCAATGGACCATAGATGTCTACTAATACACGATCTAGTTTGTTTTTGGCTAATACTGACACCCTCTCGCCCTCGGGATTATAATTTATTATCTTACTACGTTGACATAGGTCGCATGCGCGTACTACTTCTCGAACTGTTCTAAAAAAACGTCCGAAATAAAGGTGTTTACGAAGTGCATGTGCTATTTTTACTGACCCGGGATGTCCATAATATTCGTGAAACGCAATAATTAAGGTTTTCTCTAAGTGTTTTGGTGTATAGATAGACCACGGTGCATCCCTATGGTCAGACCTTCGTATAAATAAGATATCATTGTGTAATATGTAATATTTCGATAGCTGTTTTCTTAAACAGTCGTCAGTGTTGAGATTATTTCGAATTTTTAATAATTTATTGTCTTGTTTCTGTTCATTTGACATGTGGTATAGAATTTGGGTTATAGAGCTAGGTAATGTAGGTGGTATAATCATAGATAAAATTACTGGTTGTTTATTTTCGGTTACATCATCACGTCCGACTGGGTGTCGGGACAATGTATCTACTGGATTTTCTTTATCTGGGCAATGACGAATTTTTAAATTGTACTCTTGTAATATAAGTGTCCACCTAGATAGTCGCGCATTTCGTAATTTACACGTAAATAGAAAGATTAGTGCTTGATGATCGGTATATAGCTCGATTGGATACCCTAATATGTATATCCTAAATTTTTGACACGCAAACACAATGCCTAATAGTTCTAACTCCGAGATTGTATAATTTTTTTCGGCAGCAATAAGGGTTCGGCTCGCGAAAGAAATTGTATGTCGTACATGGTTATGATCGACTTGAAAAAGTTCAGCCCCAAGCCCTAAGGTCGAAGCATCAATTTGGATACAAAATGATTTATTAAAATCGGGGTGCGTTAAGGATACCTGTTTACTGAAAACATTTTTGATTTCCTGAAACGTTGTTCGTTCGTATTGTCCAAAATCCCAGGGGACTCCCTGTTTCAATAAACGAGTGAGTGGTCCTAATAACGTCGAATGATTCTGTGAAAATTTTCTATAAAAATTACAAAATCCTATAAACGATTGTAAATCTTTTCGATTACGGGGCTCCGGGAAATCGCTGATCGCTCGAGCCTTTTCTGGATCCATCGAAAACCCCCCCTCTGAAATATAATGACCTTAAAATTTTATTTTTGGTTTAGCGAAATGACATTTGTTGTATTTAAGCGTTAAGTTCGCATTTGATATTTTTTCGAATACCCATTGGATATTTTGAATATGTTCATTAAAAGTTTTTGATGCAATCAATATGTCATCTACGTATATATGTATGTCTTTGGGCAAGACTAAACTTATATATTCAGGGGCCATCGGCGATAGTGCCATCTCAAGTCCTTTACCAAATGCGGCATTCGAAACACTCAACCCAAACGGTACCACACAGAACTGATAAGAGCGACCGTCATATAAGAAACTGGTATATTTGCGAACATCTGGGTCCAAAGGTATTTGCCAATAACCCGAACTAAAATCAAGAGTAGTAAAATACCTTTTGTCGTGAAACTTTGCGAGAATATCGTCGATAGGTGGGGATGAATCACGAGTAGGCTCAATGATTGTATTTAATTTCCGCGCATCAAGACAGATCCGTATTGACCCATCGGGTTTTTGGACACTCAAAATTGGATTATTATATGCTGCCTCAGATCGCTCAATCACCCCCCAATCCAACATTCGATTTAGTTCATGTTGTACCGCGGGACGCCGTGAAAATGGAACGGGATATGGTTTTAATCGGAATGGCTTGTGGTCAATGACCTTAAACTGATACGAAAAGCAATTATGTCGTCCGGGACGGTCTTGAAATATTTCTCGATAATCAGCCAGTAATTGACCTAATTGTAGGTGTTCATCGGTTTTTAACGTGCTACTGGTTGTTTGATTATCATTAACGACATTTTGATGGTTGATCGATAATATGAATGTGTCACCTTTGTACTCTAACGGATATGAGAGACTGGTTTCGTTATCAACGTGGTTATATTCGTCGTTGAAAGATATATGATTTATTATAGGGTCGAAATGTATATCGACGTTATTGGACTCATTAATTACGTCGGGATTGTCATTCCACAACGGAGAAGAAATAATTTTATTGTTGTAATTAATAATGATTTTATTATCTGTTAACCAGTCATTTCCTAGAATAAGTTGCGTTGACAGACTAGGAATAATTAAAAATATAGCATTTGATTTAACATTATGTACGTCAATTTCCAAAAACGTCTGAGTATGAATTTTCTTATTCTTACCTATAAGGGCGGTCGAAACAGTTATGCCAGTAATCGGAAAAATAGGTAAACATTGTTTTGGGAATTTGGTTTGTAAAAATTTAAAAAAATTGTCAGACATGGCCGAAACCGAGGCACCAGTATCCAATAAGACAGAGTACTCATGATTAAAAATTTTAATATACATTTTAGGTGTAAACGACGGTTTTTCGGGTTGAAGTTTATTTTCGGTTAATGGGTGTGATAATATATTGATGGTTTGAGGACTGTTGACAATGAGAGGGGACATGACCTCGGTCCTTACGAAATCTGTCCGCTCGCGTTTCCCTGGTCGGGACCGTTTACTATGTTATCTGTTGTTCCACGGTTCATATTTGTCGTTGGTGAAGTAATGCCGTTACTATTTTCATGGCGATTGGAGTTTTGATAATTAGAACGGTAATTGTAATTTCTATTATTATTATTATTACGGTTATTGTGATTATAGTTCGAATTAAAATTCCGACCATGATATCGAGAATTATCATTCGTGTTACCGTTATCTTGAAATGAATTATTAGTATTATTTCCCTCATTACCGTCGCGATTTGCTACATTATTGTTAGTGATTTGATTGTTTTGATTGTTATTCGACGGCTTGGGAGTATATTCATAATAACTAATTTCGTTTATTAACTCATCCACGGTACGTAGTCTAAGATTACGAATCGTATTGGAAATCGACCGAGGATAGTGTGATAATAGTCTTTCAATCTTTTCGGTGTCCGGAATAGGTGGTTGTAAGTACCGAACTTTGTTGACCCAGTCAATGGTGTGTTCTTGTAGGCTCGATGTGTCTTGATGGTAATGTGGACGATAGAATTCGTTACGTACTTTTTCTTGTTTGATAGGACACCAAAAGTGTCGTCGAAAACGTTCAACAAATTGATCAAATACAACTATGGGACTTAGTGTATAAGACCAACTTTTAGCCCTACCTACGAGTCTGTTACACGCAGCGTTGATTTTTGCTGGGTCGGTGAACACTTGATTTTGAAAGTAATTGTTAAGTTTTTCAAGAAATTCTTCGGGATGTATCGGATCAATATTACCATTAAATTCTGGGACGACATCTTTTATTTTTTCCGTGCGATTACCGAAGCTTTGGTTAAAATTATATGACTGAGGAATTCGGGAAAACTCTTGAGACGTTATCGTACTCGGTACGTCAAAACGATAAGCACTGTTATTAATATCGTTCATTGCGCTTGTAGTTGTTATAGGTACCGAGGTATTGTGAACGACCGTTGACGAAAATACATTACGAAGTTCAGGTCGTTGACCTGTATTTGTATTATCGGTTATGTGTGTTGGATCAAATGTTGACATGCGTGGAATGCTTGACGTAGTTTCATGCGTCTGCATTTTTTTTATTACGTTCTCCACCGCAGCCAGACGTGCCGCTTGCCCCTCGATTAGACATACTCGTTCCGTTAAGCTTGATAAGTCTTCCTTCGTTTCGTGTTTATAATCTGATATCTGTTGATTAGTATATTGCTTACACTCAGTTCTTACTTTTTGTTGTTCGGATTGACATTGTCCACTGGCGAAACCTAAATCAGCACGTAATTCTTTAATATTCTTATCAAGTTTCGAATCTAACTTGTTTAATATGCTTTGGTGACGGTCGAACCTACCATTTATCTCTTCACGATTACCCTCAAATTTATCATTTATCTCGGCTAAACTGGTTCTAAAATCCTTACTCAATTCAATACGGTTTTGTTCAAGTTTTTCATTTAGCGCCTTACATGTTCGTTCAATAGAATTGTGTATCAAATCAAATTTCCTGTTTGACTCTTCGCTTTGATTTCGAATCGCTTCATTTTGTGCCTGGACTTGATCAAACATCCGTTGGAAATATTCATGCTCGTCTACAACTTGAGTCGCATTGACCTGTGACAATGCCGATTTTCCAAACTGGTCGCCGTCATCGCCCTCCGACATCGTTAAATCAAAATCCGAAGGGGGTAGATTGATGTTATATGGTTGGGATGGGTCGTAGCGTTCGGGGGGGCGAGTATCACGTTTCCCGGCACTTTGCATTTAATGATAATATTTGTTTCAAGTAAGGTTTTTTTTTTTTTTTTTTTTTTATTATTTATGGTATTACTTCGTTAATTACCACTAATTACCGATTATTACAACTGATCGTGCGGGTATCGATATATATATATATATGTGGATGGTATATTAATATTTAATAGATAACACCGATAAACGATTATATTAGGTTCTGGAATATTACAGCGTCAATTAAGTAATTAAACATTTAATAAACCAAAACAATTTTCGTAACGTATAATTGTTTCAATACCGACTGGAAATTTTTTTTTTTTTTTTTTTTTAACTCGCGCAACTCTATTTTTTTTTTTTAAATATCTCAACAGACGAGTGTAATAAGATAAAATTTAGTAATCTAACCTAATATATAATATAAAGATGGAAAAACTTAATATACTATCAGTGGCGGTCAAATGATTTTGTCATGGGGGGGGATGTAGCTAATTTTTTAATATGCACTACTATTAATCATTAAAATATAATTTATGATTATGCCTAATATAAATTTTATTAAATTCAGGTAAATTGTTACTTTATTTATAACATATATACAATATTACTTATATTAACAATATTTGTATCATATTATTAAATCTATTTTTTTGTTTTTTTTTGCTAATTCATCCAGTACTTCATTGGATGTTATATTTATAATTCCTTGATTAACAGCCATAGTGGCCAAACCATTGAGACGACTCTAGAATAATAAAATTACACAATTTAACAATTAACAAATATATATATATATTTTAACATAATGTACTAGGTAATATACAAAGCATTATATTAACATTTCAAACTTGCTTATAAGTTATAAATTAATAACCTATAATTGGAATAAGTATTAAATTAAAAGTTAAAATATAAATACATTATACACTAACTTTTTAGGTTTTGTTAATTTATTTTATAGTAAAATTATAAATTTATAAGTTATTATATTATATTATTTTATAATAAGTATAGCAAACTTACCTCTCCCATAGTATTTCTCAAATATGTTTTCAACCGTTTGAGGCATGAAAACATTCTTTCTGGCGTGGCTGTTGATACCGGTAGTGTGCAAAATATTTTTAATAAAACAAACAAATTAGGAAATAATTCATGATTACATAACTTGATAGCATCAAGTCCTGTTTTTGGAGTTTTTCCTAAGCGTAAAAGTTTTGTATGCCATAAACTCAATTCTGCTTTTACAGTTTGAATATCAGTATTAGGAAGGTAAAGATGTACTAAATCATCAAAACTCTCAGATTCATAATCATTCGAAAATAAACACTGAAAA
This sequence comes from Schizaphis graminum, assembly GCA_020882235.1. Lineage (NCBI taxonomy): Eukaryota > Metazoa > Arthropoda > Insecta > Hemiptera > Aphididae > Schizaphis > Schizaphis graminum. The sequence goes on from CM037036.1 coordinate 16,723,785, forward strand.
CCTTTAAAAGTTAAATATAATTAAACTTAATTTACAATAAATTTATTAATTTTGTAAACAACTTAAAATTATATGTTTTATTTTCATTTTTAAAATAGTGCTATTCAAGTATTCAACTATTATTTATCAAAATATGAAACTAACCTCCAAAAATTCGACGATGTGCCAAAAACCTATCCTCCAATTGGTTTATAAAGAAATCAATATAAGGGAGACATATAGATACTCGGAAATATTGCTCAGGATCGGGTGTAGAACCATCATCTGTTATAATTGGATTATCTCTGTATGTTTGTCTCTTATTAATTCGTTTAATTTTAATATGAAAATCCAAGAATTCAGCCATTTTCTAATTAAATATTAAAATATAAATGTTTTATTGCAGTTAAAATTGTACACTTCCATATTTAAGTCCCAATCAAAGTGAATCATGTATTGCTTACCTGTGCTTTTTTGAACATTTTATTAAATTCTGTACTAATATTAGTTCTTAAGTTTTTAAGTACGGTAACATTATCACCTGCAAGATCTATAGCTTCCTTTAAATCAATGCCTTTACTTTGTAGTAATTTACATAATGGTAAACCATAAGAAAATAATACCTAAAATTAATATACTTTAAAATAATTTATATAAATAAAATGTAATATAATATTATAAAGATTCTCTACTTACATTTACAATTTGAAGTGATACCAAAAATTCAGAATCAAGCGCTTTAATTAAAATAGAAGCATCTGTTGCAGCAGTATCTTTCCAACTAGAAATGTCTTCTAAGGACATCACTACAAAATTAAAAAGCTCTATAAAATCATTTACAGCTTCATATCTCTGAACCCATCTTGTTGCGCATAGCCGCTTTAAGCTTTTTACTTTTGGGTCTAGATCACTTTCTTTGATTGTATTTAAAAGCACATTTTGGCGTTTAGGAGAATTAAAAAAGCTATACATTTTTTCTATAATGCCCAAGCAATTTCTAATAGGCTGAATATTACTAGCTTTAGATACAGCTAAATTGAGGCTATGAGCAGCACAATGCACATATAATGCTCTAGGGTATGAATCTCTTATAATAGTTTGAACACCTTTTAAATGTCCAGACATATTATTCGCACCATCATAACCTTGCCCTACCATGTTCTCACAATCAATTCCACAAGCATTTAACCCTTAAAATTAAAAATAATTTACATGCATACAATTTTGTAAGAGTAAAAGACTAAGTTGCTATTAAATAAAATAATCTTATTATTTATTACCATTGAGAATAACTTTAGCCAAATTTTCTCCTGTAAGACTTTGAACTTCTATGAACTTCAAAAAGCTCTCATTTATGCAAACATTTTCTCCAGATCCACTTAAATACCTCACACATAAAGTGAGTTGCTCTTTAACTGATACATCTGTAGTCTCATCGACTAACACGGAAAAGAAACCAGATTCATTAACAATTTTAACAATTTTTTTTAAAATAATATCTCCACATGTTTCTATTATCTCATTTTGTGTTCGATTACTAATATATTTGTTTTTAGACTCTGTTTCTAAATAAGATTTCATATAGTCTATATCTTTAGCTTTATACTTCAAAATTGCACGAAAGTTCCCTTCATTTTCATTTGATTCACCAAAACAATAAAACAAAAATACAATACTAACTACTATGAAGTATAAAATACACTATGTTATTAATTACTCTTATAACTTATTAAACAGCTTAATAAAATAATAAAATACCAAATATTAATTTTAGTCATAAAGCATTTTTTTTAAATTTCTACTTGAGACTTAAAAGTTAATATAGTGTTATATATACATTATACATACTATTGAAACAAATGGGACCATAATCTCTATGACCTCTTAATGCTATTTCCTGTTGGCCGCATAACATAATGCATTCAATAATTGGGATTAAACGCTTTCGATTTGTTTCAATCTGTTTTGTTCTAAAAATTAAATTGAAAAGTGTAGTTCAAATATATTTCTTACATTTATAGATTTATATAAAATTAAGTTTATTTATTAATTTGATGTACCTTTCACTATCAATAAGATTTATTATTGAAGAACTTTTATGTGAATAAACATTTAAAAAGTTATCACATTTAAGCAATGCTGTTTTATGGTATTCTAAATTTCCATGTTTCTTAAACACCTATGAAAAAATTGAAAAATTATTATATAAAACATTTTGAATAAATAGGTAAATTTATAAATATACATACCTCTGTAGCTTTTTTGTAATTAGTAAAAGCCTCCACTACCAGGGTTCCTAATTTTTGACCACCAACACCACCAACTTTTGAAAATACAACACAGAATTTGCAAAAGCCACCTTGGTACTTTTCAGAATATGCTAGCCAGTTATAAGCATTCAGCCAATGGTGCTTGAACTTTAAACCTCTCTTGACATTACAATCGAGTAAAGGATATGTATATGTAGCTGGTGGTATCCACACATCTTTAAGAATCTTAATCAATTTTGGTTGTATTAGTTGTAATAATGAACTAACACTACACATGGTACATATATAATTAACGACTAATAAAAGATTTAATTCTTACCAAATATCTATCAGCATCAGTCAAAGTACTGTTAATATAACAGCCAATATCATGGACATTAAAATCAACAGCCTAATAAAATAGGTAATTTGAATTAATATTCCTATTTCCCACATAAATAAAATATTTTACATTAATTAAGTAGTTAAACAAATATTACCGGCAAGTTCACAACTTCATTTTCTGCTCGATTTTCTGTAATGGTCTTTGGGATCTTCCTATTTTTTTCATTCACATCCGTGTGTTTTATGGTAGACTTGGTAGAGCAAGTAAAATATGTGGTTATTTTTCTTTTATTAGACATTATCTATCACAATTTATAGCAGACGGTCACAATTTAAAAATGTATAATGCGCACACAAACTGTACGACTGTACGAGACACGAGTAACGAGTTACGAGTACGACAACCAAAAATACTGTGGTCTGCGTAACAAAATATTGTGATAAACGTAATAATAATCGATGAATTGGCCAACTATAATGACATAGCTACGTATTATTGTATTAATACATTTCGGCCGATGGGCGGGTCAAGGGAGAAGTGTGTAGTTATTGAATATTCACGATCACCGAGCTGGGTAATTCCCGTTTATTTTGTATAAGCAACTAATTACTAAATATTAATAATAGTAACAGTCTTGTTCCTAGAACGAGTCTAGAATCTAAATAATAATAATATACGCTCATCAGCGTTATTTTGAGAAAAATTAAAACAAAATGTAATACATTAACATTATAGTACAATATACATAAATGTAATTGTTATAAATATTAAGGAAAAAAAAGTCATGGGGGGGGGATCTATCCCCCTCATCCCCCCCCCCGTTTGACCGCCACTGTATACTATCTGAGTTTAGAAATATGATAATATAATAATAATGTACGCACAACGTACTTTAGAGTTTAGACTGTAACTGATTCGTTAGTGAAGTCATACGTAACTCACTGATAATATTATAAACACAATATTAAATATATACTAACTAGATATATCAATATTATAGAACACTAAGATACTATTTAGATGAGCACCGTATTTAATTCTTACTCTAAACCAAGTTTAGATATTTAGACTTATATTAATGTGAATACAATTTGTACTATGTCAGAATAACATCGACCAAAACCTAATCACACCGGGTGTTGGACCAAGAGAGAACAACACAACTGCGCTTTTTAGCACAACAACAACAACAATATACCCATACGAATAACCATAACGGAAAGAATATTTAATATTACCATTTATAATCAATGATATTACTAAGTTAAAATAATAACAATATAAATCAGATTCCATCTATTTTTTTTTTTTTTTTTTTTAAATAGAACCTGGTAACTAACTTTATACAATAATTTGAAAATTGGGTGATTGGGTGGGTATATCTATATATATATATATTTTTTTTTTTTTTTTTTTTTTTATTGTATTATAATATATATTATATTTATTTATTTAATTTTAAAAACATGGGAATCTCGTAATATGTGTGGATCATAAGACACAATAACAAACAATAACAGATGTAAAGATTTACCGTTAACTTCGAGACATGACGTCGACTTAGGCTCCTTGTATATTGGGATCACCTGTATACGTCACCCGCATACACTCGTCGCCCACACACACAACAGTACAGTCCCTCCAGAGACAATAATATCTTCAATACACATCAAACTTACATACATTAGAATAACTTAATTTATAATATGAATTACGACGTTACACAATTTAATAATGTCGTGAGAATATAGAATTATGAAATACAATTTTTTTTTTTTTTTTTGCATATTTGAATATTTGATATAATATAGTAAACCTACTCGGGTCCTGTCACGGTCGCCATTTTGTAAAGTTTCCCTTACGGTCAAGCACCTAAAAGGTACCTACCACCACGGATCCGAGACCAGTTGGATCGGAGAAACGTGGATTTCTTTATTTGTTATAACTATTATATAAGTTTCTTAAATATAAAACGGCATATTGATAAATGTTATAATATTTATTATGATACACTCGTTCGACATATAGTATATATTTTTATTTTAAAGTATAACATCTTTATTTTACCCGACACCTTGCAAAGGCGACACCACCATGGCATTGTCAATCCCGACGCCATCATTGTTGTTGTTGATCTTGTTGTTGTTAATGTTGTTGTTGTTGATGTTGTTGTTGTTGATGTTGTTTCCCTCGGACCTCCGGATGACGGTCTTGGTAGATTAGGTGTGCTACTCCATGTTTTGATTTTCTTTTACACACTTAATAAAATTGAATGTCACTGATCACAGTCGGGAAACGGAATGAACTGTGATATATACCGTGGTGGCGGCCTTGGAGGTGTATTTTTATATAATATGAATACGTCGATTTTTATCGTACTATATAGTATGAGAGGGGTTGCTGTGTGTGTGTTCGTCTTATGAACACGGACTTTAGACAATATGTAATATAAGATGACTATTATAATATTATGTATTATGACCCACACACACATATCGATATTAGTTTATTTTACAATTTGATAATTGTGTCACGTTACAAACTTAACCCGAAAGGCATGCGTAAGTACTCGCAATGTCCCGATTTTGTGGAAAAAGCGGTTTTATGTGTATCTACACTGTCAATGTTAATTTGATGATAACCTGATGCTAGATCAAGTGTTGAAAAGTATTTGGAAGCTCCTAATGATTCTAATATTTCTAATAGATTTGGGAGTCCATATGCTTCGTTTTCGGTTACCTCATTTAGTTTCCTAAAGTCTACACATACGCGAAGTTTTGGTTTACCGTTTGCGTCCAAGTTTTTCTTTTTCACTACTACGAGTGGAAAATTGAACGGTGATTTAGAATCGCGTATTATATTATTTTGTTTCATTTCTACAATTTGTTTTTCGATTTCTTCTTGGTATGCCCAGGGAAGTCTATAAGGACGTATATTAATCGGTTTTGTGCAGCGCGGTGTGTTAATAGTATGCGTGACTACTTCCGTTGCGCTTAAGTAATCTCCTGGTAAATAAAATAAATCCGCGTAATCACAACATAGTTCTAAAATGTTTTCCCGTTCTTCTACGTTTAAGTCGTCTGTTTTAATTTCGTTTTTTATTTTTTCGATCCTATCAGTTTGTACGTTGATTTCAGACGATATTTTACAAATAGTTTCACAGTAAGGTTCCCACTCTATGTTCTGTGTGGATGGTTGATCAATTATAAATGGTTCTTCCGAAATGTTTATTATATTACTAATTATTTTATTTCCGTGCACTGGGCTAACGCTATTAGCTATTATTACGTTTTCGTTCAGATCCTGTTTTTTAATAGTTATCAAGTCATGTTTAATTTCGGCATCATTATTTATTAATAGAACGCAGTTACTCCGCGGTGGAATAACTACTTCGTGGTGAGCCGCGGGAGATTCGGGTATGGTTAACAGGTTTTGGCTGTAGTCCATAATAACCTTGTGTTGTTTCAAAAAGTTACGACCTATGATACCTGATTCTGCTATGGGAAAGTCACCGAATACAACGTCAAATTTGATGATTAATGTAGCATCGTTAATTTGCATAGTCGTGTTTACCGTCCCGATAGTGCTTATAGGCGTAGCGTTAATACCTTTAATATTGCGCTTCTCACTTTCGTTTACAACGACCTGCTCTTTTAATGCGGTTATTTTAATTAAATTCATTTCAGCGCCGGAATCTACTAAAAGTTTAATAAGTTGTGGTTTAAAATTGTGTGACGAACACATAATGTGCTCTTCGTCGAAATTCGTTACTATGCATACCTGATTCTGGTTAATTTCGTTAACCGTGCGATTCGTATAGCTAATGCTTGGATCGGCACTTTCGTTAGTAGTTTTTTTGTTTTTCTCGTTATATGTTCTTTTTCTACAATCTTTTATATTATGATTATTTTTCTTACAATACTGACAAAATTTAACCTGTCCCTGATATTCTTGTTTAACATATACGGGTTTGCTTTCCCGGTTATTAGTTGGGTTTCGAAAATTCGCGTTGTTTGGTACGGAGCTATTACTACGACACTCGTTAGCATAATGACCCATTTTACTACAACGATTGCATTTAATATTCATTTTATTGTTTTTACTCGAATTTTTATTTTGAAATTTAGGTTTTTGCCATCCGAATACCGTTTTCTCTTCCTCGATCGCGAGTGTTATAGCGCTTTCGAGAGTGGCGATATTACGCGCTTTTAGTAATGTTCTGATGGAAAAGTTTACCCCGTTAATAAATACGCTTAGAGCGTTAGTTTGTACCGTTTGTGCGATTACTCGTGCCTCTTCCTGGGTTTTTCCTAATGTTAATGCGTTAGTTAATTCGTGGTAGCTTCGTTCTATGCGTCCGGCAAAACCTTTAATGTCCTCGTTTGGATTTTGTCTCATCGACCCTAGTTGCATTTGTAAATAATTTACCGAATGTGTTGTCCCAAAAATTACACGAAGGTGTTGTTTTAGTACGTCCCATTCTCGGAACTCTCTATAACGGACTGCGTTAAAAGCATCCCCTCCTAATTGTGCTAATATGGTTTCAAAAATCATTGGTTTTACAGTGGCTGCTACTATGCTTAATATATGGTCACATTTGGCTATAAATGCTGCCAGATCAGCTTCGGTCCCCCCGTTAAAGGACGGAACCATACGAATGGCTGATTCGAGACTTAAAGTTACCGCTGCCATAATTATTCGTAAGTTTTGTGGGTTATACCTAATTATTTCCCAACACGGGTTTGGACTTTCAGACATATACTATATATTAATTTTAAAATGACTTACAAATTGTTCATGTTTTGAATATTGTCTGGTCCTTTGAAAAAAAATTGAGCTTGCTCTGCTGGCTGCTCGTTGTGAAAAAATGATCTGTTTGGCTATCCGCCTTGTATTTGAATGTTCTGCTTGGCTATCCGCCTTGTATTTGAATGCTCTGCTTGGCTATCCGCCTTGTATTTGAATGCTCTGCTTGGCTATCCGCCTTGTCGTTGAATGCTCTGCTTGGCTATACGCCTTGTATTTGAATGCTCTGCTTGGCTATCCGCCTTGTATTTGAATGCTCTGCTTGGCTATCCGCCTTGTCGTTGAATGTTCTATTTGTTGGTCCCGTGGCGGTCTGTAGTCTCCCTTGACGTGTGTCGTGGATTTGTTTCAGAGGAAAAAGGTCCGTTAAAGTACTCGATTTCGGGTTGGTTACCAAAATACTTCGTTCAAGTGGACCCCACACCTGACACCAAAAATTGTATGTAGTGAGCGGCAGTGACCTCAGGTGTTCGTACTGCACGCGTTATACATATATATATAAATATTCCTCTGGAACGATTGCTGGTCGTACGTAAGTAGACGGAGCTCGGGATAAGTAAATGAATTGAACAACAACTATTTGAGTTAGTAAAGTGTATCGTTTATTATATTAATGTAAATAATGTTAAAATACTTGTTAAACTTTGTGGACAGAGTATAATGACTCTTGCCCGAGAAATTAGTTAAGTTAAATACTATGGATCTAGACTCGGAATACAAGCGGCGATGTTAGGGCGCGGCCCAACAACCTGTATCTAAGCCTTTACGACTATACTGGGAATGGACTTAGAAAGCGGCGATGTTAGGGCGCGGCCCAACGACTAAGCTAAGTCCGGTGATCTGGGATGATAGACTAATTCTAATCGTTCAGCGTATAGGGACCTGTATATATACTAAGTCTCCGCTGGACGATTGCACGGTAAAGAATAGAAGTGGTGGATAAAGGAAGCCGAAAACTATATTGGAATAACAATATTTTCAACTCGTGATTTAGCACTACAACTATTATTTTATAATAGTTGTTTTATCATTGATTTCTTAGAATTGTAAAAACCAATTAACTTATTCTATATTCCTATGTAACTCCATACATCAAATAAATATACGCATATCCACATATATTTATGTAACCTATATATGTGCCGTATATTTATGAGTATATGTAAATTTGTATTAGACAAATATAATGACCATGTTAGTACTATGTATATCTAACATTTCACTACTAATACAATAGTAATAGTAAAGCGGCTATGTCGGTTTACTACATATGCTATAATAGTAGTAATCAGTCAGATTCATCTGGTAAAGATAAATTTCGAATAGTAATAGATTTTAGAGCGCTTAATCAAGTAACATTAAATGAATTCCACCCGTTACCAAATATTACGGAAATATAGACCAGTTAGGACAATGTCAACTTTTTACTATTTTGGATTTAGCAAGCGGATTTTATCAAATACCGTTAGCAAAAGAATCTCGGGAATTAACAGCGTTTTCGACCGGTCAAGGTCATTATCATTTTAAGCGTATGACAATGGGAATGAAAACAAGTCCCGCGACTTTTCAAAGACTTATGAATAACGTACTTTCAAGAATAATAGGCATTAAATGTTTAGTATACCTGGATGACATAATAATATACGCGAAAAATTTAGCAGATCATAATAGTAAATTGATAGACGTATTCGAACGTCTACGGACGCATAATCTAAAAATACAACCGGATAAATGCGAATTTTTAAAGCGCGAATGTTTGTATTTAGGACATGTAATTTCAGAACACGGTATTAAACCGGATCCGAAAAAGATAACATCAGTATTAGAATTTCCGACACCAAAGAACATTAAACAAATAAAATCATTTTTAGGCTTATCGGGATATTACAGAAAATTTATAAAATCATATAGTTTTTTAGCTAAACCGATGACACACTTATTAAGAAAAGATGTAAAATTTGATTGGGACGAAAACTGTTAAGCAGCTTTCGATAAATTAAAAAACGCACTTTGTTCAGAACCGATTTTACAATATCCAGATTTTACAAAAGAATTTATACTTACAACCGATGCGAGTGGTAAAGCTTTAGGAGCTATATTATCGCAAGGTAAAATAGGTAGCGATTTACCAATAGCTTATGAATCTAGAACTTTAAATAGAAGTGAAATGAACTATTCAAAAATCGAGTTAGAATGTTTAGCAATAGTATTTGGGGTTAAACAATTTAGACCTTACCTTTATGGTAGGAAATTCGTAATATTAACAGATCATAGACCGTTATCTTGGCTATTTAATTTAAAAGACCCTTTATCTAAATTAGCGAGATGGCGCATACAACTCGAAGAATATGATTACGAAATAAAATATTAACCGGGAGTACAAAATTCGAATGTAGATGCGTTGAGTAGAATATATAATATACAGGAAATAAAAAACGAAAGTTATACCAGCTTTTTGAAAAAATCGGAAACAACCGTAATAACAAATAAAAATGTAAAAGAAGTAAATGAAGATTTATTGGAATCGCCAATAGAATACCATATAGTATCAGAAATAGAAAAATATTATAATTTCAAATCGGGAATTAATTATGAATTAAAATGAAAGTTCGGAAATAATGAAATGTTAAAATCTAATAAAGAGATAGGCGATGTAGTAAAATTTAAACATGAGGAAAGAAATATTATATTTATAATAACTAAAAGTAAAGTAAAGCAATTCACTACGTACGAAAACCTCTATTTAGCATTATTAAATTTAAAATATTTTTGTATCAAACATTCTTTGAATAAATTAACTATGAATCAAATAGGTAAAAAGGATGGTTTGGATTGGGCAAAAGTTAGATCAATGATTAGGTATATATTTCGCAATACAGATATAAAAATACTAATCTGCACTAAATTAGAATATACCAAAGAGGAAAAATTAATTATATTTAAACAATTTCATGATTCTTTATTAGGGGGTCATGCTGGATTACATAGAACGGTTAAAAAGATTAAACGGCAATTTAATTGGCCAGGTTTAAAACAAGAAGTGAAAGAGTATATAAAAAACTGTCCTTCATGTCAGGCTAATAAGACGACAAATAGACATCATAGAAGTCCAATGATAATTACAACGACAAGTTCTAGGCCGTTTGAAAAAATATTTATGGATATAGTAGGACCTTTAATAACAACTGTCATGGGAAATACATATATATTGACCATGCAGGACGACCTAACAAAATTTTCTTTAGGCGTTCCATTGCCAAATCATACGGCAAATACTATAGCTGAGGCTTTTGTAGTAAATTTCGTATGTGTGCACGGTATACCTGAAACTATTTTGACAGATCAAGGTACAGATTTTCTTAGTAAAATTTTCACAGAAGTGTGCAAGTTACTAAAAATCAATAAAATAAATACAAGTCCTTATCACCCACAAACTAACGGTAGCTTAGAACGATCACATAGAACATTAGCCGAATATTTAAGACATTATGTAGATAAAGATCTAAACAATTGGGACCAATTATTACCATATGCATTATTCGTATATAACTCGACAGAACACACTTCGACCAATTATCAACCATATGCATTGTTGTATGGAAGAGAGATAGACATACCAGTTAAATTAAAAAGTAATCCGGAACCGAGATATAATTATGATGACTATATATTTGATTTAAAACAAAAAATGCAGGAATCGCACGAAATAGCGAGAGAAAGGTTAATTAAAAAGAAAATAAAATCTAAAAAACATTATGATAAAAAAGAACATACTGAGTTAGATGTAGAAAATTTAATATTACTTAAAGATAAAAAGCAAAAGAATAAATTAAGTCCTTTATGGAAGGTTCCATATGAGGTTTTGGAAATATTAGATAGTGAAAACGTAATAATAAAAAGAGGTAGAAAACATGTTACTGTACATAAAAATGATGTGAAAAAATATCACGAAAAATCGGAAGAAGATAAAAGCGATTAAATAAAAATAATTATAAATATAAAATAATTAAGTAAATTAAGAATAAATGATAATTATAAATTATAAGAAGTAATAGAAATAAGTAAATAAGTAAATGATTATAAAAACTATATAAACTAAATAAGTTGAAAACTGAAATATAATTAAATTAAATAAAATATAAAATATAAGTAGTGTATAATTAAAAATATGGTAAACTAAAATATGGTAGATATATGATAAGAGGAATAATTTTTATTCGTAGTAGGTAAACAAGAAAGATTTCTGGATCAATTAGAAAAAAAACTATAACATAATAAGTTAGATTGATATTTCATATAAATAAATTATAAGTAATAAGTAAAATATTATAAGTTATTTCTCATAATGGCAACACAATGTTTTGATATTGACGAAGATGATGAAACTGGTGAGACCACAGATTGGGTTGCGTATAATAAGCCTCCAACTGTTTTATACAATATATCAAACGACCATATTACCTTTCAAAATGCGAATTGGAATACAGAGGAAATATACAATTTAGAAATTACAAAAGAGTGTAAATATAACTCGTTAATCTTTAACTGTAGTACAACTTTAAAACCTATAAATGAATATTCTGGAGAAACAACGGGCTGACGCGAACCCGGCGGTACTTGAGGTTGAAGTGTTCCGCGGTGGATCGGTCAACTCGTGACGTTGAGGTTGGTGGTATCACAATATTATTTAAATATAAGTCAAACACCGATTTAAATGTAACGCACAAGATTTATTTGCATTCAACCAACGAGAATGAATATACAATGATTATCGCGTGCGGCGCAATGACGATCACCGATAACTTTTAACAGAGAGAATAGTCACAATGTCAATGGTCACACTTCAGTGTATCGTGTGGTGTCGGGTGTGTACAAAAAACAAATATAAACCAGATGGATGGGCACAAACCGACGACAAAAAAAAATATATAAATACAGGTCGCACTCGTAAGAGTAGTTGAGACAAAAAAAAAATGTATATAATAATATTGGAGTTGTCGCGTCACGTGCGGTATCGGTAACGGTTGTTGCGAAAGAGAGCGATGCCGGGCGGCCGGTACTCGTCCGGGGCGACCTGTCTTCCCGTCCCGCCCTACGCCTTTGCGGCGAGGTGGGAGAGTTGACTATGTCGGACCGGCTTTGCCCGTAGTGGTGGTTGATAAGGTGCAGACTGGTCGTTGCGGTGCCTGTACTTTGTACTGGCGACCGTAGCGTACCGTGTCAGGGCTTTGAATTAATAAAATCGTGTGAAGTATACAAGAGACAATTAAAAGAAGGAATAAAAAAACAAATCCCTTATATGAAGCAAGTTGCACAAATATTTATTAAAAATGCAGATACAAAAAAAAAACACAATACAGACGTTAGAACAATTACAACGCCTATTAAACAAATTAAGGAAATAAGCAATATAACAAATGTTACCATATACATTAATACAACAAAACCTAATACACATACTAATACAACAGTAGAATCAATCATAAACGCCACAAATAGCACAATAAAATTGGAAAATACTTTTGCAAAAAGTGAAATGAGCAACAATAGGTAACATTACAAATAAGAATAATGTTACAAAATGTATAGAAAATTTGGTACAAAAACAAAATAACTTTAAAAACGACTAATTTATTTGTATAACCTTGGGAATATTTTTAATGATCACTATATTATCAATAGTATACGTATTTTGCAAATACAAATGCATAGAGCGATATCGATATAAATACGTTAGGAACCAAATAGATCTAAGAAGGACTAACTTAAAAGAATTAGAGTTATAAGAACAAATTTAAACTTTCATAGTAATTCAAAGAAGTAAAATATAATTAAAATAAATTAATAAATAAATATTAATAAGAAAAGAATATAAAGACTTTAGATATAGATGAAGTAATAAAAAAAAAATCAGTAATAATAAAAAATATGAAAATTCATAATAATCATATATAGGTAATAATTAAGACTATTTCTGAATAAATTTAGTATAAGTAATCTAATATATACAATTATGAAATAATTAATTATAAATATTATAGGAAAGGAAGAAGAGATGTAATCTATGTTACTACGCCAGTAGAACAGAAATTGAAAATGCCATTGGTAATAGGAGTAGACAGTACAACTATTCCAGATTTCGAACTAGAATTAGTTGAACAATTTCAAGGTCGTCATTTGACCCTTAGACTAAATAAAAACGATCAAATGATAGGAGAAATACTTGTGTGGACTATTAGTTACTACGAGTCTTTCCAAAGATTCGAATATAGGAGCACATTAGATTTCGCTCATAGAATTATTTGTGGAGAAGAACATGAGTATTACAGAACCCTACCTGAAGATGCTACGATATGTATTTGTCTTTTAGAGGCACTGCTATATGGGCATCTACGTGATGTGTCACGTACTCCCATTCCATATGAATCAGAGGGGGAGTTTCTACTATTGGAAAAACTATGAATTAGAAATTGTACGATCAATGGCTATTATATTATGTGAATTATTAACCTTATATATAAATTATATTATTAAGCATTGACTAATTATTAAACTCGTGTGTATCTATTAATAATACGTAAATAATACGAAATGTCAAATACACGAAATGCATTCATATCATATATTTATTACCTATGATACATTGCATTTGGGGATAATATTTGATTGAGTAAACGAAAGAGAAAGACAATATAAAAATAATATGTAAATAATAAATATTACATTAGGAAATTATTATAAAAATATAAATTAGAGTGTAAAATATAAAAGTTATTATTCAATATATATATATACACTTATACTTGGTGGAAACGAATCAGATATACTAGAAATATTATAAAATTTTTAAATAGAAACCATACATTACAAATATATTTTATTATTATATACTTTACTATTTTTATTCTATGGCAATAAATGCATTATTATCCACCAGACTTTAACTTTTATATTATATAAATTATATCATTATACTATTATAACCACTAACAACTTAGCATTTACATATTATTCAATTTTATTATATAACTATATTAAATAATTATATTATTCACTAACCACTTTTATTGTATTAAAAAAAAAAAAAAAAAGAAAAATGTAACTACTAACAATTATATATTATTAAGTACACTATTGTAATCAATAAATTTGTATTGTATAACTGAAATTTCATGAAAATGTTTAAATAATTGTAATATGATATTGTAGAACATACAAATAATTGTAAAATGTATTGTAATTGAAATTATTGTAAACAAGTTTTGTAACTTGTATTGTATTTTGTAACTTATATAACTATTTTTGTGCTAAGACTTTTGACAGATTTCTGTCTTGAGGACATAAACCTTTTTTTTCGTGGGGAGGTGCTACGTGCTCTGATGTCCTATACCCATAATATAATACATAAAGGGGGCGATACAGTGTAAACCTAAGTAATAGGATAGTAACCAACTATATATTATAAAAACATGACTCGTAATATGAATAGTACGACGTGGAAATACTTAGAAATATATAATGGGGAGTAGATACCTGCATACCTGAGAGGTAACAGGTTTGGCCTAAACGAAATATACGAGATGAAGAAAGTAATCAACCTTTAACATTTAAATACTTTTAAACTAAACAACCTTCGGAAATAGGAGATGAACGAACTCAACGATACATTGTAGGCCTATAATATGACTATTAATCATATTTAAAATTATTAAATATTTTATCTCGAGTTCTGAGAACTCGGATACAGCGCTTGTGGTTGACCACCTCCATGTGGGCGAACGGTCGCCGGACGTCATCATGCACGCGCATCCTGAAAGAGCGGATGGTCTTCGGACGTCATCATCGCACGCGCATCTTCTGAAATGAGTAATAGTGTGAGAAGCGAATGACCTGAATACGAATAGGCCAGAAGGGACCTGGGTAGGAGATCAGGGGATACTGATTATATAAGGGGGCCCAGAAGAGGACTCCCGCAGACGTGATTTTCCAGAGTTAGCGCAAGCACCTTCACGTCACTTTACACCAGAAATCGTTCATTTGGACTTAGTTTATTTTCCAATTAAATTCATTATTTGGACTTAGAATATTTTCAATCAGTTTTAATAAAACACTTAGAAATATTTCGATTACTTTATTTCATCACGACCTGTATCTTTTCGACAAGCTGCTGGCCCACTACAACCGAGACGGCCGCCGACCGTCGTTCTCAACGATTTAATTTCGACTTTTTCAGTTTTCGTCGTTTTGATTCACGCTTTTCTTCGACATTATGTATGGTATGGTTTTTCGCGTAGGCCGTGTACTTTAAACGCCGTACGTTTACCCCGTTTGTACGTGAAATCTGTTAGTTTGATTGGACGGAACGATAAGAATTTGGTATGTACGTCCTGCATACTCGGTATTATTTTAAATACTTTATTGGATATCAAACTTCGTGGCGGTGTGTATTTCTTTAAATATCAAATGTGTGTGAACTGCATTAGTATCTATTATCATATGTGTTGCAGGTGTATGGTCAATCGTCGCGGACCATTGACGTTCGTTTGTTCGCACAGTGTTGATTTACTCATATACTACATAATATAGTTAAATTACTGTTTTTGATTCAATAAATTGCATTTTGTCATTTTATTTACATTGTCTTATCCTTTATAACTCAGCCCTAACACCATTAGACCAATGTTTTACCTCAAGTAGTGCTTTGTTGCACATAAGTGTTTGTCGACGATGCAGCTTCATTCGCTGTCAGCATGTACTCCAATAGAGTGTATTGAAGCTACAGTATGATTGAATAGTTACTTTTACTCAGATGTATACATATTAACAAAATAAAATTACAAAATAATTAAAATAACAAAATACATTAAAAACATACGGAAATGTTAATAGTTCAAAAGTGAATTGTTGAGTTAAAGTAGTTAATAAACTATGTATCGTGTGATTCTTACAAGCTGAATAATAAATAACCCACCGGACAAAATGAGTTCCATAACATTCCGTAAACATGCATTTTTTAATTTTAAAGAAACGTTACAAAATAACGTCTTATTGCTTTTCAAAAAATGTTACAAAAAGCTGTTTTTATAAAGTAGCTTGGAAAACATTACGGTAAAATCCTGAGTTTAAATTTTAAAACGTTATTGTAATAAATTGTGTAACATAATCATTGAACAATCCGTAAACCTCACATTTCAGTTACAACGGAACGTAAATATGTAACATAATGTACATGTTCCCAAACTATTTTTGTGTATTATTGACATTATTTCGAAAATTTTCAAAGATAATTATAGCATAATATATTAATGTATAAAAATCATGTTTTAATAATACCTTACAGTAACATTTATAAACGTATCTATTAATAAATATATATGACAATAACATCTTTCCTGATAATATCCATGGATATTGGATATGCAGTATGGCGACGTCAATCTCTAGCTAGTCTCTTCAACACTGTCTGCAGTATGGTTTAATACGTTACATCGATTACATCGCGACTTTCGGGACTAAAACGTGTGTTGCGTCTCATGCCTGTTATATAATATTATACCTATACTGCTATACTATTTGCGTATTATCTATAATTAAAAAATCAGAGTCCAGAGATGAATACTCCTGCAATCAACAATGATCTAAAGGTAATATAATAATAGATAATAATAATGATGATATAAACATTAAGGCTATATAAGTACGTTATATAGGTACTCGCTATAATGTCACACGCGCCACATAATTAATAATATTATGCACTAATGCACATGCATTAAGGTCCCTATACACACGCGCTAGTGGTTGAATGAGATTTTGGACTCGATGAGGCACAATTTACCGGCACCAACAAGACAAAATAATTTTACGGCCTCTGCTAAGTGTGTGGGGACTTTTATACTTTTATATTTTATAGTGTATAGTTGGTTTATACTTTATAACAATATACTTATATACTGCAGTATGCGGTATATGATTATATTATTTTATTAAATAACACTGGTTATAGTTATTTTCAAAATGATTACAATTTTATAAAAAACGTTTAAATAATTTAAAATTACATTTAATTATTATAAAAAAATCATCTGGTTAAGCTGGTTTAGTAATAAAAAAGGATGAAAAGTTGCTGCGGTATCACTCTGCTGTACGATAGGTTAAAATAGTGGGTCATCAGTCATCACTATATATTTGAAAGGTATTAATTTTGAATTCAATATGATATAATATCATTGTACCTAATGAAAAATGATTCTAAATGGAGAGGGTTTGTCAGCCCATAATATTACTTATAACTTATAACTTATAAGTATATAATTGTATATATTATGATAATGTACCTATTGTGAATAGGTAAGTATATAAAATAATTTATTTTACTATTAGCGGATTTAATACTACTGCAGTTGGTTAAATTATTTTTGACCTTTGCATTTTAAAATAGGTATTGTGGGTGTAGGTATAAACCTCGGTATAAACTAATAGAATATAATATATGTTAAAAGTTTCAAGTACCCACAAATAATATTTTTAAATAACTAATATCATTATTCTTTGTTTAAATAGCTATAATTTCTTCCAAATTTGAAATTAAAATAACTATTAAAAAAATATATATACTTATTATGTATATATATTTTTAAGATTTGTTGGTTACAATATAAACTACACACCTTGTTTTAAATTTTCAACCCTTAACTTAAGATTTTATGAATTTAACCTCCAAATAATTTGTAAATTTTTGAGATTTTGATTATTGTCAACATTTCATGGTGTATAGAAAATGGTAATAAAAACATCCGTTGAAAATTTAAAGTATCTGCAGTTATTAATTATTTAGTTACATTAAAATTAGTTAGGTAAACCGATTTTGTCAAAAACTGATTTTGAGTAAAAATTCTTAATTTCTGTAGGTACATTTATTAATTAATTGAAATTAATTTTGTTTTTTAAGTCATCAGCATGGACTATTGGATATTTCATTAGTAATACTGACTTAATGAATAATAATACTTTGGATTATTCGGTTGTACCTATTTGTTGGTTAGTGTACAAGAGTGCAATAGAAGTGATGTGTAAATGGCCAAATAAAAAATCAATTAATGTGTCCAATCTTGTAAAAAGAAATATAAACTTAACCAAAGATTATTCATTACATCGTTTCAAATTAGTAAATGATAAACATTATGGCAAGTATATCAATATTTTATATTTTTATTTATATATTAACTAATACGTTTTACCAGCTATATATGATATTATATCTATGAAGCATACAGCTGGTAGATGCTCAAATAAGTTTAAAAAATATTAATATTTGTAACTATAATATATGATATTTTACATGTTATGTAGAATATCTATTATCTATTATGAAGGATATACATATGTTTTATTAATACTACATGTATAATAATTTAGATTCATTCGATGAAGCAAATTCAAAATTATTACATATTATTAATTCATCTGATGATTCAGAAAGTGCGAGTAATCTTGGCCGTGGACTGAGGAAAAAAAAGCAATGTATACGTTCTCTCTTTCAAAATGTTGATGATAATGATAATGCTGATTCCTCTTCAGATGAAAATGAGGAACAGTATAATGTTCAAGTATTTAATATAAAAGTTCTAAACCAACAATCATTTTAATAATTTTATTAATATTTTATAGAAACAGCAGGAAGTGCAACATAATTTTAAACGGCCTAGATCTTGTTTTAACAAATCTATGAATCCTTCAATGGAACAAAATTATGATAATATAAGAACGGTGGTACCTGCAGTATCTTCAACGGTTAGTATACCATACAATATTTATTATTTATTTGCCTATCAATACAAAGTTAAAATAATATGTGTAATGTGTATTGATATTTTTTTTTTACATATTATTAATTTATTAATTGTATGTATTTATGTATATAGATATTAAAATACAATCGTAAGATAAATTGTTTGATAAAATTTTAATAGGTGACGTCACATCAAGTATCAATTCAAAATGCTGTTTCATCACCAAATGATGTAACATTTTCGCGTCCTAGGCCATTAATGAATGCTTTTCATATGATGGAAAATGTAAACTTTTCTCCAAATGGATCATCAATGGTAATAATTTATTTTTTTAGTATTGTACACCACTCATAGTTCATGTGTTTAAAATTACTTAAGATATTTTATACTATATAGTGATGTAACTGTTTATTTTGTACCTATATATTTTTAATGATATATACTTTAGCTAATTGGAAAACATTTAAATTGGATTATGGGGTTTTTGATTTGATTAATTATATTATATTTAGTATAGTAATATTCAATTAATTTTAATTCTGATATGCATAATTAGATTACCTACAGGTATGTATTTATCAATATACTTTTGAGTTATGAGTCTTTAAAATACTTTTGGTTGAGTAACAAAAAAAGTAATAATAATAAAGTAAATAATTCATTAAATAATTAACTTTAATGTGGGCTTGTAAAAATTAGAATTGATTCAATTCAATCCAATTTTATTAAATGTTTTTTAGTTTAAAATAAATACAAAATAATTATTGTTTGTATGTAATTGTGTAAAAATTTTCAGAGTTCATTAATGCCAGTTTCAACGCCACCAAACTATACTTATTCAAAATCTAATGAACAATTAACTGAAGAAGTTACACATCCATATGTTAGTAAAACATTTATGGATTTGGATGATTCAAATGCATTGATTTATAATCAGAATCCAACATTGGTATGTTTTATCTCAACAATTATATAATAACATAAATATATTATAATACAAACTAAAGATTTGAATAAATTTACTCAATTGTAGGTTTCATCACTAACAGGCACTTTTGTTGAAGAAACTCAACCTATATCTACAATACAAAATATTATTGCTGAAAATTCATGTGGTAAAGTATCATATTTAGATAGTACCCCACTTACTGCTCCTAAAATATCAGGATTAAATCAAAAGACCCGTCTTGAAGAATGTGATACAGTTCAAAGTAATTGTATAATTATTTAAGTTAAATTAAGTTAGGTTTTATTTAATAAAACATTAGGATTTGAATGATCTTAATTTAATGTGTTCACATACCTAAATACATTTTTATTAAATAGGTACCTAGTCTAATTTAGGGTTGTAAAGTTAAATTATTGAATCAGTAGTTACACTTGTAGTATAAGACAAAAACTAAAAACATTTTCCAAATTTGTAACTTTTTTTTAGATGAATTGAAAGCTATTAGATCTGAGTTATTAGCAAATCGTATGATGGGGGAACGGTTGTGGAATAAATTAGATAGTTTACAAACGGAAATCAAAAATTTGAAAACAAATATGATATCTACTACCATATTTACAACTGATACTCAAGATACATCATTTTTAAATCTTTTACCAATATCAAGTATTCAAAAATTAAATGATTGTGAGGATATGTTAAATAATGATAATACAAGTATCAAAGATAAATTGGTATGTAGTTATCGTTAATATAATCTTAAATTAAAAAAAAAATTCAAATTATTACATATTAAATTCGCAGACAAACATGTTTTTTTCAATTGGCGGAGTTGATTCCAAAAGCCTTGGACGTCGAATTTTATCTAGGACATTTACCAATGAATTTTCTGTAGGTTGTTCTTGGACAGGGCGAGGTTTTGGTAAAAATATATCAAATGTAAAAATCAGAGGGACATCAATAATACAAATTATGCAGGGTATGATTCTTTTAATGTTTTTCCTTAATAATTTTTAAATTGTTTTTCAATAATTTTCACTTATTATTTACTTGCCTATTTTTGTATTTAATTAATATACTTACTATTTAATTAGATGTTTTAAAAAAACAACATAAATGCTCTGATGCAGAATTTGAAATGATTGTTCAAGGATGGTTTCCTTCTGCAAAAACCCGTTTTGATAGGGAAAATCAATCGAATTCATAAAATTAATGTAATTGATTTTACCAAAAATAAGTAGATGTCTACTACACTTTAATGTATATATTATAAAATAAAAAGGTACTTACAGCTAAAAACTTTAACACAAATATTTTGATCTTTCTTAAATATAATATTCATAGTTTTTTAAATAGGTAGTTAATTTATATACTAATGAAAATAAAATTACATTTTTTCAGAGAACAATAAGAAATTGTACTTAAAAAAATAAAAAAATATTGGAAGTATATCTCATCGTCAATTTAATCGACGAGTTGCTAAAGCAAAAATTAATTTTCAAAATAAAACTTTTCCTGTACTAGATTTGCAAGTAAGATAATTTTAAGTACATAAAACTTCAATATATTAATGATGTATCACATCCTCTATTATGTTAACTACGTATAATAATAATAAAATTATTTGTTTTTTAATTTATTTTAGGATACCAATTGTTCAATTCAAAATGCACAGTTAATAAATACTACAGAACTTAATAAGAGCCTGCAGAGTATATCTGAATCAACTGAAGCAATTTCATACTTTCAGACATTCGACTATGTAAGTATACTAAGGTTTTAATAGTAATTTGTTGTAATACATTTTTTATTCATACCTAAAATCACTGAGATAGGTAACATATACTGGAGCGTGGACTCGGCTGTAAAAATGAGCCACTCTTCGAAGGGCAAAACATTTCATTTTTATATACGACGGTTGTATAATGATCTATTTTTGTTTATAATTCTCTATTTATTTTAAATATTTAATTTTTTTTTTACACATTGAAAGTGTAGTGTACTAGTATCAAGTTTTACTCAATAATAATATTATATTTATCTATCAATGTACAATTTGAAATTTAGATATTTCTTTTTTATTATTATTATTGAAGAAGATAACGGTTCCCACCCAAAGTATACAATTTGCATTATAAATGCATTAAATAGTTCCTACTTCCTATTATAAATTAAATAATTATGATTTTCAATAGACATTTCTCACTTAACTAGAATATCAATATAAATCAATACATAATTTCTTTTCTTTTTTTAATGTTGATATAATAAAATTTTATTATGTAGTATTATGTAAAAAAAATTGTGTCGTTAAATATACAATACATGTATAATGTATATGGCAATAAAACTAAAATTATCAATAATTACTAAAATTTTCTAACTAATATAATAATTAATAAGTAATGGTGTAATGTAATAATCCTATACATTTATTATGAGTGCATATTTTTTCTTTATTATCCAGTGTAATTTTTTTTTAAGAATCATAAAAGAGTTACTATGTTTAATTTCGTATGGTAATATTTTGTAAATTTCCGGAGTCCGCGCTCCAGTATATTATATTATCTATCTTGATGCCTAAAATTCAGTAATTAGATATAATGAATTTAATATGATATTAGGATCTAACTACCAACAATACTGGAGAAGAAAACAGTTCAACAGTTGTAGCAAAATCAGATTGTACTAATGTCGAAGAAAAAGTTGAAAATTATATTCGAGTTTGGGCCACAAATTATAATGTATCTCGAAATTGTGCTAATGATGTCTTAGGTATGTTTAGAAATATAGGTGTTAATGTACCAAAAGATATTAGAACAATTCTCCACACACCTACTTTGCATCCCATTATAGATATTCAAAATGGAAAATATTTGCATTTAGGCTTTTCTAACATGATAGAACCCTATTTAAAAAAATTAATTAAAATCATACCGAATAATATAATATTAAAGTTGAGTTTTAACATAGATGGGCTACCATTAGCACGCAGTTCAAAAACACAATTCTGGCCCATTTTAGTATCTATTATTAACTTTCCACTTCTTTCAAAAAAAATATTTCCGATTGGAATATATCACAGTTTTAGTGGAAAACCTGGCAATGTCAATGAATTTTTTGCTCCATTTTTAAATGAGTTAAAAATAATATTGAAAAATGGTATCATTATTGATAATAAAATAATAAATTTCGAGTTAAGTCAAATTATTTGCGATGCCCCGGCGAAATCTTTTTTATTAAGAGTCAAAAATCATAATGGCTATTTTGGATGTAATTCTTGTGAAGTAAAAGGAGAATTTTTTGATAAAGTATGCTTTATAAGAACTACTGCACCCTTACGGACTAATGTGTCTTTTAGAAATAAAACAAACATTGAGCATCATAAAGAAGGTGATAGCCCTATCATAGAATTACCAATTGATATACCAAAAGTTGTTGTTGTTGATTATATGCACTGCGTATGTTTAGGTGTTATGAAACGTTTGTTGGAATTTTGGACAAGAGGTAAAAAATCTATTAGAATATCTGACGCTAATAAAACCATAATTAATAATAAATTACTTTATCTGAGAACTTCTGTAACTTCAGAATTTGCTAGGTTACCTAGGACATTAAATGATTTGGAATATTGGAAAGCTACAGAATATAGAGAATTTTTGCTTTATACTGGTATTATTGTGCTTAAAGGAACCATAAGAAAGGATTTTTATAATCATTTTTTGTTTCTGTTTATTTCTATCCGTATCCTTTCTTCAGAAATCTGCTTTTCACATAACACAATTGCCAATGAACTGATTTTAAAATTTGTTGATAAATTTTCATTATTATATGGTCGTGAATATGTCAATTATAATGTGCATAGCTTAATACATTTGCCTTTTTATGTAAGATCTCAAAATCTCCCATTACATTTATTTAGTGCCTTTAAATACGAGAATTACCTTCAACAAATCAAAAAGTTTATGAAATGTGGTAGATATCCACTATCTGAGGTTCATAATCGTTTGTCAGAGTCTGAAGAACTTTCTTTAAGGGAAATAGATAGCAGCAGCAATAACATTATACTAAAATGTTTTACTATTGATGAATATCATTCAACTTTAACCATAGTTTATTACACACATATCACTTTAAAAAACTCAAATTACATTCTCAGCTCAACATCAACTAAAGATCAATATTTAGTTTTGGAAAATGGTGATATCGTAGCTATTCAATCAATTTATAAAAACTTTAACGATGATATTATAAAATTAACAGTCTTAAAAGTATTAGATGTACAAAATTTATTTATAAATCCTCTATCTTCAAAAGTTGTTGGAGTCTTTTTGATTAACAATAATCTAAAAAATGAGCCCTATAATGTTTTATTGAATAATGTTAAATATAAATGTTTTTATTGCCAATTACCGCTTAATCAAAGTATTGTTATTCAACTATGCCATGGAATATAGGTATATAGTATACTATAGTAATATATTATAATAATATTATAGGTTTCACTATTTGATTTTGTATTTAAAAATTCTATACTTATAAGCCATATAATTAATATGATTATCTAAATATATTATAATTTATTGTATTAAAATTACTTATTAAACTATTTGTTTGTTTTAGGAGTCCAAAGAATACACTCTTTTTCTTTATACTTTCTTTATATTTTAATGCACAATTTTAATATTTTTATTGTATTGTTTTTTTAATTTTAATTTTGTATTTTTTTAATAAAATGTATTAAAACATTTGAAAAATATATCACATAATATATTTTTATGTATTACTTTTTAAGTTTCAAATTGTATTGTATTAAATAAAAAGTGTTGACATTTAAAAAAAAATTGTTCGTTTTTGTTAATTAATGTTTATGAAAATAGTAATAATAATTTTTTTATGAAGCAAATTTATGTAGGTAGGTACTATAATATTATGTACTATTATAATAATAGTATGTATATTATATCAAAATATATTATTATATTTGGTTATATTCGTTCAGATCGTTCTAAATTGAATGAACAAAAATGTAATGTTTAAACATTTCATTTAGGTTTCAAAGAAAACAATTCTGTAACGTTTTATATAAACGTATTTAAAATTATTCTTATACGTAGAATCTAAGTTTTTGTAACATAATAAATACCAAATAAAAACGTTTTAATTAGTGTTACAAAAAAACACAACAGAAACATAATAACGAAACATCACATAAATGAATTATTATTGTTTTGAAAAACACGGCATATTGTGTTCCTAAATTGTTTTTTGAACAAGAATGAAATTATTTATGTAAACGTTACAAGTTTTATGGAAACATTTTTTTAATGTATTGGTAACAATTATTTGTCCGGTGGGAAAGTAATCTACATATGATACTTAAATTATTGTTGTTCAACTCTACATATTATATTGTATTATGTAATTAAGTAATTTTATGCTACACATAAACGCATTGATAAATTATAATAGTACTACGTGTTTTTGCATACATCTAAAAATAAAGTTTATTAATTAAATATTAAATATTAAACTATCGCCATCACTATAATAAATTGTATGATATCATTTAAGCAATATGAAACATTTGGTAAGTTCAAAAGAATTAGATAATTAGCAACCATAAGTATTTTAAATTATTTTATTTATCTGTACAATATTTAGCGTATTAAAATAAATTTTATGAATTTTACTTTTATTGTACAACTATTTTCTACCTAATTAAACAAAAACAGATAATTATTCATGTGTAGGTATTATATACATCTTATTTTTTGAATCGAGAACACAATATATAAATTTGAAACGTTAAAATTTTGTTAAGAATGTTGTTATTATATCTTATGCTAACCATTTACAATGTTCAACCACATATAATAGTTATTATGTGCATATTTAATTAGAATATAAATAGTTTACAAATTATTTTAATAGTAATTAATTACAAAAAATAAGCTTGAGTTTGACTATACTTTAAAGCAGTGGTCGGCAACCGGCGGCCCGTGGGCCGCATCCGGCCCGGGCGTCTATTGTATACGGCCCGCTTTAAATTCTACAGGCGGTCCCACACGACTGGTGTACTTGGCCAATATTTGTCACTGGTGACAACACGCCAGTCGTATAGGAGGCTTCACAAGTACAATTGTTGGTTACTGGCTTGTACCGGTGGATTGTCGGTAAACTTTACACAAGTCAAAGGACCACCAATGTTTAGATTCAACTTGGCGTTTGCTCCCTCACGGCATGGTGACTGGCGTTGACTGGCCGTGCGAGTTTTTTTTTTAAAATAATTTATAATTTAATTTAATTATTAATTTATAGTTTATAATAATTTTTAAAAGAATAATATACATAATAATTTGTATATACAGATAAATATGATTGTGGTATAGGACATATTATTTTGACTATGCTGCCGTACGAGTTAAAAAAGTCAATTATTTTATTGAAGTTAAAAAAATTAATTAATTATAGGTATGTGTATTTACGTTTTTTCTTACTTTCCTAAACAAGTAAATCATAAATCGATGAGATTAAAATATAACTCAGACTTAAATACATTTAGCCCATTTCTATCAAATATTCTGGAATTTATCGTTTTCTCATATTATATTATACACAATACGTCAATACATAATATTATATAGTTAATTCTGTTATATATAGAAATTATATTTTAAATTAAAACAAATACTATATAATAGGACAAGTAATTATAATAGGATTATAATATATATATATAGCCAGTGGCGTATTTTCAATTTTTTTGTGGGGGGGTCTCAGTATTAACTATTAAGTATAAGTTTATAACATAATCAAAATTTAAACCCAAGTTATTTTTAAAAATATTGTATTTTCAGGTGGCTATGTCGTCTACAATTATTATTGTTTGTCCCGTAATGTCATAAATCATAATATATAGTATTTGGTTAAAAATACTTAAGGGGATTGGAAGCGTTGATTTTCTATCTTTGTCTTACACACGTGGAATATAGGAAAAATAACTATACGCGCCTGACGAAAATCAAGGTACTTCTAGTTGTTCGATTTAAAATATGTAAAGATGATTGAATTGGTATACAAGTTTATTTTGCATCGGTCGAAGTACTTTTTCGATTGTTTTATTGTTTAAATTAAATATTTTGATGAGAATAAATATTTTAAATTTAATAAATTAGTCAATTTTTATTATTAAATATATATTGAAAATATTAAAAATATACTTCGACCGATGCAAAGTAAACTTGTATACCAATTCAATCATCTTTACATATTTTAAATTGAACAACTAGAAGTACCTTAATTTTTGTCAGGCGCGTATAGCTATTTTTCCTATATTCCACGTGTGTAAGACAAACACAGAAAATCAACGTTTCCAATCCCCTTAAAATAATGGACTCAACAGTCAATACTATATTTATATTATAAACCCGGTTTTAACCAATAGGCAATGAATAATAATATTAGTTTCTATTATTATTTTCATGTGAATAATATAACTGGAAATACAATAATATATTATCTATTTTAACTTATTAAAACAAAATATCTTCATTCTTCAGTCGTTGATCATATCTACTGCGAGCAGTACGTACCTACGTACTTATTATTGTTCTGTGATTTATTTTTATTTTGATATTTATTAAAAAATTGTTTACAACATGGAATGGACAAACGAATTGACCAACGAGTTTTTAGATCTCTATGAAAAAGAAAATCCAATTTGGGATCCGAAATAGTATATTGTGTGGCAAGGGCGGGAAGTGAGCCATTTCAGTCGCGGGCGTTGTGTGCGGCACGAGCCGTAGGCGAGTGCTGCATTTCGCCCAAGACTGAAATGGCCTTCCCGCGCGAGCCACACATACTATTTTTTGTCACGCCCCTGCGTTCATGGAAAAGGTTATGCAGGGATCTATGCAACAATTATAGACTATTCTACAAACTTACTAACGACGCACTTATCTAGGAACAGTGCAAATTTAATATGTTTAAATGTTTATGCGTCATGCAAGGAGGTTATACTATACATTTAAGATGTAACCAAAAGTTTATGTTTTGTAAGAACCGTGGTAGGTATACATTTTAGTTTCTGGTTGTGCAGGGGATACGCGCCCGGCGGCCAGCACTTTTGGGGATTTCTTCTTTTCCGCCCGGCACTTTTGGGGATTTCCTCTTTTCCGCCCGGCACTTTTGGGGATTTCCTCTTTTCCGCCCGGCACTTTGGGGATTTCCACTTTACCGCCCGCTGGACGGAAAAAGGACGCTTTCAAACGCTTCAACCGTGGTCGAAAACCAAACTTTCGGTGCAGGCGTGACAAAAAATCAATTACATAGTAATCGTAATATAGTTTCTGATTCGTGGAAAAAAATAAAAGACTCAATGAGCATACCAGTGGATATCAAAGAGCTGAAGAAAAAAAAAGAATCACTAATGTCAACATTTCGACCACTTTTGGCAAAAAAAAAGGCCAGCAACAAATCAGGGGCAGGTACGGACCAAGTGTTTAAACCAAGTTGGTTTGCCTACGAAAAAATGGAAAGTTTTTTGAAACCGGTGTATGAAAAAAGGGACACCATAGATACAGAAGTAAGTTAATTTTATTGATTATATTTAAAAAATTTAATTAACAATATTTGTCTTGCCATGGTAATTTATCAATTGTTGAAAAATAATCGGCAAATTCATCCCTAATATTTTTGGCTTCTAATCCTGATTTTCTCGCAACATTCCTTAATGGCATCATTGATGATCGGCCGTCAATTTCATTTCGCCATGTCCCTGGTATAAACTCTCCTTCATTCTCAGAGTCAATTGTGCAGAGTGGAGTATATCTTAACGACGATGTTCTACTTTTTCTCAAAAAGTTATGTAATAAAACACATGTCATTACAATGTTGGTAACTTTTTCTGGTTGTAGTAATAAAGGTTTTCTTAGCATACGAAAAGTAGACGCCATTATTGTTCTGAT
>CM037036.1:16752897-16867253 GCA_020882235.1 Schizaphis graminum
TATACAGGGTGATTTTTTTATCGAAGAACACTCATTATTTCAAAAAGTATTAACTTTTTTCAATTTTTTTTTTTTCAAAATTTTGAGTTTTATGATTTTCTAAAACTATGTAAAATTTTTATTTTTTTCACTTTAATATTTAATAGTGAAATCACTATCAACTTTTGATTTTCAAATGGCAACCTATACTGAAAATGTTATAAAATTGTAGGGATATTTTTTTTATGAATTCTAACGTTTAAATTACTATTTTTCATTTAACCGTTTGCGAGTTATAGCTGCTCAAAGTTGGGCGTTTTGAGGTTTTTAGGTGTTAGTCCCAAAGGTTATTACGGCTGTGAGACATTGATTAGAACACAATTATTAGATTATAATTATAAAGACCAGTAGTTCAAATTATAAATCGTTATCGTTCGACCAAAGGTATTAATATCGTTGTAGTTTAATTTGTACCTCCTACTACCTACACGAACTATACGAACTATGGACTATCGTGGACTATGGCACTGTATCCGTATTATCAAAAATTATGATTAATAATAAATCAGATGAAACAGATCTTATCATTTTAAATTTTTATTATGATAACAATATCATAATATGAAAATACTTCCTAAACCACTACCACGATTATAGATATCTTTAATCGTGACCACTACACATGACAAATGATAATACTTTAATCACAGATAAACTCTCATCGAACCAAACCGTTGGGTATTCCCAATAAAAATAGATAATACAATTGTTTACTTTTCAGTTTTCAGTGCTATACTGCTATGGCCTATGTTAATTGTTAATAATATGCCAAATAATGTTCTTTAACTTTTAAACAAAAAAATATAAAATTCATGTGACATTTAGTTTAATAAGTTTAATTTAAATCGTCTTTTCTGTGATTGAAAATTCAATTATTTTATTACTTTCATTGCTAACATAAAGAGTAAACACGTCATACGCCAACATTCATAATATAATTAAATATTGAAACATTTATTCTCTAATATAATGTTGTTAAATAAGTAAAAATTTTATTAAATATGATGGGTAATCATAAGTACTTTTTTTATGACGTATTTTGTTTAACTATTTATTTAAACCTAAGTTTCATTTAAATTGGTATTACACATGTGAATAAAACTTGACGACGACCTATCAGGAACTTAGAATAATTTATTGGTAAGTTTTAATAATTTTGTAAAAAGCTTTAAAAATTATAGTAAATAATAATAATGTATTTAAAAAATTTTAATTTCAGTTTTATCAGTTCTATACAATTTTTGTTCAAATGTATATCGATAGACAATAATACAATATTATAGATCTATTATATATTATTTATAAGTTGATAATACATAGCTTGTTTTAAAATCAAGTTGCATTGTAACTGTACAACTATTGGCTTCAATTAATCCAGAATGTTTGTTGCATACAAAAATTCTAAGATAATTACAAGCATGTACTAATAAGAATATTCTTGGACATATGACTTGAAGAATATACATATTATACTACAATTGTACTTAGAAAAATTGAGAACAATGTGAAAACTAAAATAATACTATACAACTGTTAAAAATACTATATTGGATTTTAATATTCCAACATATAACAACATCGATCATAGGTATGTATAAATATTTTTATTTGTAACATTATTCAATTTTAAGAGGAAGTTATTAAGTTTTTATTATCTTTTTTTGTAGATAATCTAGTTAATTTCAAAGAAGCGTAAAATAATCAAGTCTGCCCAACTACATCCTGAGGAAAACTGTAACCTATCAATAAATAATATGTAAAGAAAATTGTAAATGATAAAAAAATATTGTAAATGCTAGTATACTAAATTTTAATACTTCATATTATGTAGTTAAATTAAATATGGGGCAGCAACATTAATCATTAAAACTTATGTTTAATAAAAATAAAAATAATTATAATATGTATAAATAGAGTAAATTAAATTATTAATGTTTTTAAAAAAAAAAACTTATCACATATGTATATTATGATTATCACTAAGTACCTAGGTACTTGTTTATATATGTGTATACTCAATTGACAATTTAAATATTAAATTAAATATATTTTTAAAATTATATTTAGGTATTACATAGTAATTAGTAATATGCAAAATAAACATTGTTTTTTTTGTAAATGGTTGATGTTGTTGCCTATTTATTGCTAATTATTAAGTTATTAATTATTATTATTAAATTTACATATCTAAGTTGATACATTATTAGTGCCACTTTTAAATGTTACTATTGTTTTAGGTCTGGGGTTAATGGAGAATTTGTTCTGAATTTCTTGAACACATGTTTATCATTACTCATATTTTGCATAACTGCTTAACGAACATTTTGATTAAACTGTGTCATCAAATTTGGAATAGATTTTTCATAATCCTGGACTTTAAAATGATATTAACATTTTATAGTGGTTACTAATAATATAAAATAAAATGAATTATGAATTTATTGTTACTAGGGCCCGGTTTTTAATGCAAACAATTAATTTAAGGATATGAACATATTTATGCATTAACAATATAATATATATTATTGTTTGTGAATATTATACATATATGTGTATAAATATTTAAAAAAATATATAAAGTATTTAAAGATTTATTTACTATGAAAAAATTGAAATGTCATGAATAAAGAGAATTATAAATTTATATATGTATAACTGAACTAAGTTAAAATTATTTTACTTAATTCTATAATATTTTAACATATTGAACTTGTATCCAACACCCAATAGGTATTATAATTATCATTACAATGTTATATTTTATTTAGATATGCATTAAGATAATACTAACTATAGAAATAGAATTTAGAAATTAGGAAATGTTGATCGATATTTGATCAGAATTATTTTAAGTGAAAAAATATACATTTTGTTAAAAATCGGGCCCTAATGACTTGAATTATGATGTTTAAAAAATAACGATTATATGTATACTTCACTCGTCGTGAATTGCCTAATCATTAAATTTATAAATATGTCTTGTTCTAAAATTAACTGTATAATGAAAAATATGCTGATTGCTAAACAATATAAAGTAACTTGTATTTTTATCATTTATTCAATTGTTTTTTTTATAATTTTAATGAAAATTAATTTATATTATACTTATACTTATTATATTAATATTTATGTGCATATTATAATTATTTAATTATGTGTACAATGTACATGTATGTATAATTTTAATTTACTCAATAAATTATTGTGAAATTAATTTTTTTCTATACTTACCTTAAAGAGAATTTCAAATAGTATCAATTCATGGTATTAATATAAATCATACATCTTAAACATTTTGTCAGACAAATAGACAATAATATTTAACTATTAGTTTTAAATTTGTTTTCTGTATAAATAAACAGTCAAGTGCCTTCAACTGACATAAATACATTATGTCTTATTCAAATCAAGAAAAAATGGATATGCTTAATTGCTATTATGAAATGGCTAGTAAATAATAAGTATCCAATGTTGTAATAATATGAAATTCATACCCTAAATAAAAACTTAATGTGAATTTCGTGTAAACATTTTTTTTTTTGATAAAGGTCGACAAACTTATAAGAAATCTTGTATTACATTTTTAAATCTGAGATTTAAAAAGAACATTTTTTATGAATTATAGCTCAAAATAATTTGCAAATTTTTTTCATTTTTTGCGTATTTTGTTAATATTTTAACTTGAAATGCTTATAAAAAAAGTGACTGAATTTTTAATATTATAACAAATCAAAATATTTTGAAAAAATTTTAATGTATAGAAAAGGCTAGTATAAATATTTTGTGAAAATTTCATGTGTTTTCGTCGTTTTTGATCATTTTTTTAGAGTTACACCAAAAACCAATTTTGCGTAGTAAAAATTCCCATTTTTTCTCAATTTTTATTTTGTTTTCGTGGGCAACTATTGGGAAATTAAAATGTTGACCTTCAATAAAAAAAAAAAAAGCAACTGTAAAATCAATACATTCATTGCTCCACTCAGACTCTTAAATTTTAAAATTTTAAATGTTCGTAATCAAAACTAAAAACGAGTCAAAATATTTTGGAAATTTTATCAAGTATAATAATTGGTAAATATACATATGGTATACATTCCAAGTGCCTATAACCCTAACAGCACCAGGATTCCCGCATAACGCCGGCAGGACTCCACAACAGGTATTTAGAGATTCCTTGAGGTGTCCGTGTCTAGTCCCAATACTCACCTTCAGGTATCCTACCAGGTTCCCACTTAGGAATCCAATTTTGGATTACCTAAGGACTTCAATTTTGGATTACCGAATGACTCCAATTTTGGATTACCGAATGACTCTAATTTTGGATTACCTAAGGATTCCAATTTTGGGTTTCCTAAGTACTCCACCCAAATACTAGCTGAACTCCAGTAAATCACCAGTGTGACTCAAATTATTTATCAGACAAAAGGTTTTAACCTAAATACCAAGGCTGGGCAAGTTAACTATTTTTTTAAACTCCTTAAGTTAATATAGAAAAATGTATGTTAAGTTTAAAGTTAAAAAATATCTATTTTTTTTTTTACTTGTAAAAGTTACAAGGTAATTAGAAAATAAAAGTAACTTAACTTAGTTAAAAGTAGGTTGCTTTTTTTAATGGAAAATTAATAATTATTAAAATTCTATACCTAAAATAGCAAACTATGTATGTTAATATTGAACCTATAGGTTCAATATATAGTACGTCTTGAAAACCCGACATGGGTGGACACTGCTTGAATAAAGTTGTTACATATTATATTAAAAAATATTATTTTTTTGGTGAGAAATAAGGTAAGTTCTAGGTAAGAATAACAAATACATTAAAAATTAAAACTCAATAAACACTTATCTTTTTTAACTATACTTTAGTATATATTTTTTTTAATTATCTGCAATTTATGATTGAATTGCAGGCTTTACAATGTTGTTACGTTCAAATCTTTCTTTTGAATGCCTAATCCAACTTTTTAAGTGAAAATCAATTTTATCTTGGTTTGTGTGTGGAAATTTCTTAAAACATACATCTGTAAATAAATATTGTATTTAAGCAAATGTATTTTTACTAATGCAACTAAATATCACTTAACAAAGAAAAATTATGAAAATTACCTTGGCATATCAAACGATAAAGCATTAGCTTAGAAAAGCCAAGTTTGTCTACCGCTAAAGCTTAGAGCAGTAAAAATTGATCCAGAAAATAATGTATCCATTATACGAGTCACAAACTGTTGCAAACACATACCTCCTGTAAACTGTAGTTGTTGCGCCTATAATTACAAAATGGTTAGATACAAATAAATTGATTTGGCATAGAACACTATTATTTTATTGAATGTAGGTATAATAATATAATTATTTTTCTGAAATAGAATAAGTATAACAAAATGCAAAAACAATCAACTTTTTAAATACAATAATCTGTAAAAGTTCCTCGCTTCACACAATGATTTACCAACCTAAATATTTTATTTTTGAAATTTAATTTTGGTATAAATGTGTGATTTTATATTTTTAAGACGATAAAAGTATCAGAATTTCAATATAACGATTAGTTTTTAAACATCTAATAATCAAAATAGTGATATTTTTGAGTTTTTATTTTATATATAAATAGCCATGACACGACATTTAACAAAAATATCACTTAAGATTGTTATTATTTAAAAAACTAAATATTATAATGAAATTCTGATCATTTTATTGTTTTAAACACATAAAATCACTTATTTATGAAAAATAATTTAAAGTGCAAAAATACAATTTTTAAGTTGGTAAATCATTGTGTGAAGCCAGGAACTTTTACAGGGTATAATATAAGCAATTACGATGATTAAAATAGCATGGTACAATGACGCCACATGACTATTGACTAACCTATCCTATTTTTTTTACCATCAAATTTTCCCAAATCAATTCATGTAGCGATAACTACAATAATTTAACATTTGAGAAAAATTTGAAAATTTTTTTTTTGTGTTGTGTGCTCCTTTAAATACACAAATATCACATGTGCGCATTACTGAATTATTCGATATTTAAAAAGATCTTACTACATATTGGTAGAAATCATGGTCATTTAATGAGTTTTCCACTTCCAATTTCAGTGTTGTTTGTCATTGGAAGCATATCTTTGAAATTTTTTGAAAACGATTTGCTAGTATTCACGATATTCTCCGAAAAATTTGTATGGTTCATTGTTATAGTAGTTTGTGATTCTATAATTTGATCAAGTTTTAGCATAATAGTTGTTTGCCCCTTTAATATTTCTTTTAAAATCAATTCTAGAAAGTATAAATTAAATGATTATTTATGGCAATAACTTTTACTGAAAATAATAGTACAAGTAACTAAAAAATTAAAAGTATATTTACCTGAATTATTTGGTGATCTTGTGTATTCAGAATGGATATCCCTATTGTCACTACAGAAGGAAGACTTAAAGTTTCTGTTTATAAAATCAACACAATTTTCAGTATTAAAATCTTTAAAAATGCATAGAAAATATTAAAATCTCTACATACTTGAGCTACTTTTTATGTCTTCTTCAATTCTATTTAGTCCTTCATTAATATCAATTTGTATTTTTGCAGGCGTTGAAATATTAGTCATCTGAATCACTCTCAAAAAGTAAAACGCTCTCATTACCTATAGATATTTTATTATTTTGTTAATATTGGTTATTACATATATTATACAGGGTGATTCACCATGGCCCATATCCATTTTTGTGGCATTAATAATTTTGGTTTTTAAAATAATAACCCCCTTTTATACTGTAAATTATTTATCACTGTTTTCTGAAAATATTGATATATTAAAATCAAATTTTGAGTCTGTAGTTTAGAAGTTATATTTCACTTTGTGTACTAAGGATCATAGGCCTATGGAAATGGGTATAGAAAATATGAGGGCTAGGATTATTTCAAGATGTTAGTATAATTAATATTAATTTATAAATTTGTAGAATTTGTCTAAGTATCTATACTAGATCCAATAATACATCCATTTTTTTTTAAAATTATTTTCAGGACTACCTATTATGTCTAATAAATATATATTTTAAAAATTGAGGAAAAATTTGTTAGAATTTTGTATTAAGTACATAAAAAGTTTCAAAAAAAAAAAATTATACACTAAATAATTAACAGTAAAAAGCAAGTTACCTGTAGACTTTTGGAGAGTGTGTACGTTCAGCTTATCACGTTTGTTAGACTTCAACAAAAAAGAATGTTCAAGATGACTTCCTAGGTTTTTAGAAGTTGAACTTCCTGAATTAGCTATTAAAAATAAATAAACAAAATAGGTACTAGCTATCTAGTATATAGTATGCTATATAGTAGCTACTATCCATGAAAAACTAATTTAATATTCCAATGTAAAAATTGTTTACCAATTATTTTTGTTTTGTAGTTTTGAGATATTTGTGTAATTGTGCTCTTTGGAGGTGTTGGAAAAGTAGTAATATTTTTACCAACAATTTTTTTTTAATTTTAGTTTTAAATGCTGGAGCTAAATATAAAATT
The DNA here is from genome assembly GCA_020882235.1 of Schizaphis graminum. Lineage (NCBI taxonomy): Eukaryota > Metazoa > Arthropoda > Insecta > Hemiptera > Aphididae > Schizaphis > Schizaphis graminum. The sequence continues at coordinate 16,760,457 of CM037036.1, forward strand.
GTAAACAATTATGAATTAGATAAATATAAGATTAAAGATGAATTAATAAAGATACATAATACATATTATAAAAATTTTTTTACCTGAATCTGAGAAGTCATCTTCACTGGAAAATATTTTTCTTTTAGCCCTTAATTTTCTCTGAGACTTATAGAATCTTTCTTGATCGGTACATACTTCTGATAAGTTGTATGACACTAAATCTTTTAACTTTTCAATTGCTCTATCATAACAATCTGCAATTGAATTAATAATTTTACAGTTAAAAAAACTAAAAAAATTGTAAACTGAAAATATCCATCTTAGATTTTGATAAGCTTCTCACTAAATGTACCTACTTTACTATTGGGTTTTTAGGCATAAAATATATTTACCAATTTGTAAACACAATTTATTTAAAAAAACATAGATAAATAAAATTGTTACAAATTGTAAAAAAATATTTGGTGATAAAAGTTGCTTAAATTATACAATTTCACTCTGTAGAAAAATACTAATAAATAATATTCATAAATTCACTAATTATAAACATTTTTAATTTTCTATATTGAGAAAGATTAATTTAGTATGAATGTATCAAAATACAATGTATATATTATTAATATTATTTAAGTATTAATAGAAATTGTTTATTATTTTGGAAATATATTATGAACTCAACACCTTTAAATCAAACATTAGCTAAAAGAAGATGTTCAAATAATTATAATTGATGTAATATAATATATTATATAATAATTATTATTAATATCATTAATTTTGAATTTAGGTATCATAGCTATCATAAAATAAAGCTATAAATTATGACATCAAATTATCATAATTATTTAACTAAATAATTTTAATTATAAAAAAAACTGATTATTAAAATGTATTTTAAAATTATTACTTACCACTTGAGCCTGCAATTTTGGAAATTTTACAAATATCCCAATGTTTCTTATCGGGAGAAATCATATCTTTAGACATTTTACAAAAAGCTTTTTCACATTTCACACTTGGAAAATAACATGTTCCAGTTGATTCCCCATTACCATTTGTTTTAATCCATTTCTTAGGGATTACATGACTTCCATCAGGGAAATCCACAATCAAATATTTACTAAAATAACAAAATAAAATACATGTTATTATTATAGTAGGTATATAAAAATGTACCAAAAATCATACTACACGTCTAGAAGCATTTATATATAAATTAGAATTAGAATTACTATGGTATCATTGTATCAATAGGGGCAATCTCCAAAAATACAATAAGAGGTGTACACTTTAAAAAAAACTAGTACCCTTTACCCTACAAAATACTCATAATAAAATTAAAATGATAGCCATTATAGTTTATTATAGGTAGGTACCAATTCCAAATAAACAAGTTACTAATGCGTGCTGACAAGCGTAATGCGGTTTTCCTATTATATACTAATACTATACAGTATATGAACGACTAACGGTATCTCAGTATAGTAACTTGCTAGTTAATAGTAATATATTATGTATAGGTAACACAATAAACTACATTTATACAAGTAGGTATACAACATCACATTAGTGATATTCATATAGTGCATATAGCACTGAAATTTAAATCCTAGTTTGTTAGAAAATCAATGGTGCAATGAATTTAGACTGATCTCTGAAACCCGACGGCTATAAGTTACAATAATTATTATAAAAAAGGCATTCGAGGACCTTCATAGACACGTGATAGTCTCCACTGTATGGTACCTAATACCTATATAGAATAGGTATAGGTACTGTTCGAGTGTTATGACATTTAATTCCTCCTTATATTCGACTCACAACATCAATATTATCATCAGTAAACAAATAAAATACGTACCGTAAATCAGCCATAGCAATTGATTCCTTTATCCTCAAAAGTGAATAAGTGAGCACTTTACAAACAACATAAGAATGTATATAGTAAAGTAGTAGTCACCCAGGCTGGGTGTCTACAGTTTTACACGCTAATACCAAAATATACTGTAGATAAATATGTACATGATTTGTTGAAGCAAACACTTTTGACGCTCGTCCAGCCACAGAACAGAATAGAAAATAAAAATTAGAATAATAGAATATAGATGTATCTTGTAACCACAGACTTAGATATCACAACTCGAGCTCATTTTAATACTATTAACTTTATAACGGAATACGCCGAATACGAATATCGCCTATAGTCCTTACAGTTACACACACACAGCGACAGCAAGTAGCAACAACAACACGGTCCACGGAAAAACCCGAAAAAATAACTCAATACCTAATCAGCTGATAGTTTCACTACAATCCGAAATTCATATTATGTGATTGATGAATTATTATTTATTTAATTATGCATCATCGATGACTGATGGATTTTAATAAAATATGATAAATAAAATATACGTACTTTATATATCTGTGGTTCTAATACCTACCACAATATAAATACAACATAGATATTAGTATTATTATTTATTACTTATTATTCACCTACCTTTAATAGAATAATATTATGTACCTATGTAAAAAGTACACTTATTATGTATAATATATAATATATTATAATATTAATTTATTACACAATATATACATGACACATTATATAAGGATTTATTAGAAACATATAGTGAGTTTAAGTGCTGAGTTCTTAAAATGTGAGTACTACCTACAAGGCTACAGCTTGCAATTACCTATACTAAGATAGTGAAAATTTTCACGAAACGGATACTAAAATGTCTTATTGATATTCTGTTATTTATTTTTATCATATTAGGCTATCATTGTCATTTTATTTTCACATTTATTAATTCATATTTTAAAAAACTGAAGAAGGAGAAGAAATAGATATCAAATAAATTATTTTATTAAATTATTACAAGAATTAAATTTATATTAGAAATAAGTGTTTAATTGGTCTAATTATTGTTATGTCCCCCATTACGCCATTACAGGCCTCACAGGTTAAAAATTGCAATCTCCCAACTACAAAACTCAAATTGCTCATAACTGTCGAATTTAAATTAATTTTAAATTTCAGTTATGTTATATTTTACTTGTATAATTATTAATAGTTAGGTACATATTATACAGTTATTTATTAATTTAAAATTATGGCATAGGCAAATAGCAAATTAATTGTTTAATACATTTACGATTAAATATTATTTAGGTACCTACGTAGAAGCTAGCGCCTACTAATACATTTTATAATTTAACTTTAGCAAAAGATACAGTGAAATAGTGAATATTATTATTGAATCAAATTAATTCATTGCATGACTTCTAAGAAACAAAGTTTTATTTCTTGAATCCAATGCAGTAATTTGAAAGCCATTTGAAAATGTCATTGCGAGTATATAAAATATAACAATATACCTAAAAGTTTCATATATCTACAAATAATATTTTTAAATTACAACAAAAAATTTTTTACGCAAAACCAATTTTCGTCAAAATCGAATTTTTTATTTTGCTATAACTCAAAAACTAATCGATGTAAACACTTCAAATGTGCACCAAATGTTTATATTAGCGTTCTCCATACACAGTTAAATTTTCAAAGAATTTTGACTTTTTATGAACTATTTATAGACAATTGAAATTTTAAATTTTTCTAAGTATTTTTTTTTAAAATAACGATAAAATTTTTTTGGCCGGCCAGAAAATCTTGAAAATTTAATACAAGGTTTCTTATAAGATGTTCTTAAAGTGATAAAAAAAAAATGAAATCGTTAGTCACAATTTTTTTTTATAAGTGCTTAAAGTTCGAATTTATACGAAATATGTCAAAATTGCGAAAATTGGCAAGTAATTTTGTGGTTGAAAATTCGTAAAATTTTTTTCTTTTATAACTAAGTTTTGAAAATTTGATACAAGGTTCTCCATACATTTTTCTTCAATTATCTGTAAAAAAAACTCAACCGGATTCAGACAAAAAATTTTTATGAGTGTTTGAAATTTAAATTTTTACAATACCGCGTTAAATAACGGTTTAGCCTCAAACGATTTTTGATATTTGTTGTTATTCAAACAGTATAAGTCGTAAATACTTGAAAATTTTACCAGTTATTTAGATTGCCATTTTCTTTACGTGATTTTATTTTCAAAACATTTTGACTTTTTTTGAGCTATTTATAGACAATTGAAATTTTCAATTTTTTTAATTTTTTTTTTATAAATGTTGATAAAAAAAAATTAGCTGGGACAAATTACTTGAAAATTTAATTGAAGGGTCCACATAACTTGTTCTAACTCTGATTCAAAAATTATAAAAATACATAGGCACAATTTTTTTTTATTAGCATTTGAAGTTCAAAAATTGACAAAAATACATAGGCACAATTTTTTTTTATTAGCATTTGAAGTTTAAAAATTGACAAAAATTCGTCAAAATCATGAATATTTTTCACTATTTGGTAGTTAAAAATTTATAAATATTTTTCTATCAAAAGCTAAGAATTGAAAATTTAATACTATGCTGTCCATAAGTTAAGCTTAGAATAATTATAAAAAAGTTTGAGGATTGTTCAATTTAAAAAATTTTACGAGTGTTTAAAGTTTTAATTTTAATTTGAAATTAAAAATACACGTGTAAAATAACTTTTTACTAATAAATAATTTTCGATTTTTGTTATTTTTAAAAAATTACTAAACGTAAGATCTTGAAACTTTTACTTAAATGTTTGAATTAGTTTCAAAGTAGAATATATTACAATATTTAAGTATTATATATCCTAGACTGACAAATCATCTCCGTTCGGAATCGTTTTTCGTATACAATGATAGGTATCATTGCATTCAAATTTAACCTTCCCTAGTCCGAGGTCCATCCCACCCCCTAATGTACAGCAGAGCGATACTCACCCGCTTTTTTTTTTTTTTTTTGTATCTGACGACAACATTTGGGGCAGTAATAATGCTCCGATTTTTGACTTCAGCCCCTCTTTGAATAGGTAATTGAATCTAGTTGGTACTTTGGGGGGTCAAAATTAAAATTTTCATATAGTTTTCAAAAAAATCGAGAAAAACAAAAAAAAAATGACAGAAAAATGGCAATTTTACGAAAAACCACTTTTCGATTTTTTGATTTTGCTGTAACTCAAAACAAATCATTGTAAATACTTGAAATTTTCACCAAATGTTTATATTATGGTTATCTCTTTACAGTTAAATTTTTAAAATATTTTGACCATTTTTAAGCTACTAATAGACAATTGAAATTTTCGACTTTTCTAAGTTTTTTTTTCTTCAAATGCCGACAAAAATTTTTTGGGTGGCCAGAAAATCTTGAAAATTTAATACAAGGTTTCTTATAAGTTGTTCTTAAAGTGATAAAAAAAAATCCGAAATCGTTAGTCACAATTTTTTTTTATAAGTGTTTAAAGTTCGAATTTATACGAAATATGTCGAAATTTAAATTAAATTTCATACGCTCATAATGCGAATGTTGGCCATAGTAACCATAGTAACATATAAAAACTATACTATTTGTTTCAAAATAGAATATTTGACAATATTTAAATATAATATATCCTAAACTGACAAATCATCTTCATTCAGAATCGTTTTTCGTATACAATGATACCTATCATTGCATTCAAATTTAACCTACCATAGTCTGAGGTCCACCCCACCCCCTAATATACAGCAGAGCGATACCTACTTACCCGCTTTTTTTATATTTATTGATAATATATGATATATATATATATTATTCAACAATTTATTATTTTTTAATCTGTAACCCGGCAGCGACGGGTATAATTCAGCTAGTATAAATTTAATTCTTGTAATAATTTAATAAAATAAATTACTTGATATCTAGAGCTATTTCTTCTTCTGTATTTTTTTTAAATATGAATTAAATTTAGGTATACCTACTATATTTTTTTTCACCATGTGGATGGCCATTTGACAAAAACAAATTACACAATATGAAATTTTGGTATCAAGTGGATGCTACACATATATAGGAATACCATTCATTTTTGCTTTTTAGGCCAAAGAAACCGTTGTCTAAATTGTCAAAATCTCGTAGACAACAATTAATTCGAAAAAAATTGAATGAACGGCTACAAAATATTGATGAGGTTAGTATTAAATAATTATTCTTTGGACTTCTTACCTAACATAATATATTTATATTAATTGCATAGTAAAATTACTAATATTAGTCAATTAAAATTATAATAAAATAATGTATGTCATAAATAGTTATAGGCACCTATAACTATTACCTATATATAGATATAATATATTATAAATTGGTGTTAGGTATTCATATTATAAATTAACGAAATTTAACTTATTATTTTATCTTTTTAAAATATAAACCAATATATAATAAATATAATTATAACAAGTAATAACAATAATAATCAAATTGTCATGTCTCAAATTCTGAATTTAAGGATACCTACATATAATTTGCCTAACATAATCCATACAATGTGTTTGCATAATCATTGCATAATTGTTTTGCTTTTATGTACATTAAATTTTATATTACTACATTGTTTTTTTTTTTTGTATTAATGTTTTGTTAATATTTCTAAGGATATTTCTAATGGCGTAAATGAAGAAAGACTTGATATCGAAGTTGATATAGTTCCAACTCTGACAACCACAAATGATTTAACTTTAAATGATATAAATGATTTTAGTCATGTACATGAACCCTTTAATGCAACTGCACATAGCTGTCTCATAGAACCCATAAAGGTAATAATAACTTTAGTTATTTAATTCTATAATAAACGACAATCTTATATTATTTAATATTTATGATACAGGAAAGAGAGAAAATTGAATACAGCAGTAGTAGTTTCAATATTTCAGCAGAATTAAGAGAGTGGGCCTTAAAAGAAAATGTTAATCATTGAACTATAAATTCACTATTGGTGCGGTTAAAAAAACATGATTGTTTCAAATTTGATCTTCCTGTTGATGCTAGAACACTATTACATACTCCAAGAACAATAAATGTCAGGAAAATACATCCAGGAGAGTATCACCATTTTGGTATAAAAAATGGAATTTTCGAATTTTTAAAAAAACATCCAAAATTTGTTGGTCCCATTAATATTTCATTTCATGTCGATGGACTACCTATTTCAAAGTCTACTCAAAGTCAACTATGGCCTATTTTAGGATCCGTTGTTGGTCATACATTTGTTTTTGTTATTGGGCTGTACCATAGTTTTGTGAAAAAACCCAATGATGTCTGCCAATATCTACAAGAATTTGTTGATGACATCAAAGATGTTGTGTCATATGGTATCGAATTTGACGGCAAAGTATTTGAGTGTATTATTAAAACATTTATAGCTGCCACACCAGCAAAAGCGTTCTGTCTTCAAATAAAAAATCACACAGGGTACTTTTCATGTACAAAATGTAAAACGGAAGGAGAGTTCATTACTAGAATGTGTTTCCCTGAAATCAATGCACCCAGGCGTACCCATGAAGAATTTGTCCTAGGTTCAGACGAATCTTACCATACAGGAATTACTCCACTCACAGCAATACCCAAGTTTTCGGTTGTTTACAATATCCCTAGTGACTACATGCATTCAGTTCTTTTAGGAACAATGAAGAAATTAATAGCCCTTTGGATAAAACATGGAGGTCCTTTAAATGTACGCATGCGATTAAAAACAGTCGAAGACGTATCAAAAATATTAATTGAAAACATACGACCTGTAGTGCCTAGTGAATTTCAAAGAAAACCTCGTGCATTGAATCATTTTTCTCAGTGGAAAGCAGTAGATTTCAGAATGTTTTTGTTGTATACTGGTGTTGGAGTATTAAAGAACAAAGTTCAGCCAGATGTGTACAACCATTTCGTTACATTGCATGTTGCTATATCATTATTGAGTGTAAAATATCAAACTTCTGAAAATATTGATTATTCTGAAAAGCTTTTACTTCATTTTGTAAAATGCTTTGGCACAATTTATGGTGTAAAATATATAAGCCATAATATTCATGGACTTATTCATTTGTCAGAAGATGTTAGAAACCATGGAGCACTTGACAATTGTTCTGCTTTTAAATTTGAAAACTTTATGCAGCAATTTCTTAAGATGTTACGTAAAGATGAAAAACCTCTTCAACAAATAATAAAAAGATACAATGAGTTAGTAATCAAGCCAGGTCAACAATCTAATTGTTGTGATAACTATTTAGATTATCCAAAAGTGTTAACTTCTCAACGAAATACTGATAAATTTACAAAAATTAAATTTCAACACTATACAATTTCTACTTTAAATAAACGAGATAACGGATGTCTAATGAAGAATGGTGAAATTGTTATAGTTAAAAAAATTAAATATAATATAGAAAATAACTGTTATTTTATTGTATGTAATGTTTTCTTAAGAAAAAATGATTTGTATGTTACACTATGCAAGTCGTCGTATTTGGGTATATTTAGTGTAAGCAAATTATCTAAAAGTTCTAATTCTTGGCCAATAGATTATATTGATAAAAAAATGTTTATATATGAAATATCATCTATCACTTTAAGTTATGCAGCATTTCCAATGTTGTAAATTTAATTTGTTTATAATATGTAAATATAATGAATTATATAATTGTTTTATTTTATAATATTATAATAATAAATATTATACTAAAAAAGTAATTATTACCTCAATTTCAGGGGATGAGTAAGTAAAATAACATCTAACCATTCCTAAAAGAAATATTTGGGGTACCAATAATAAGAGCTTTATAGTGCTCTACAGTTTTTCAGTATATAACAGACCTACCTTCTCCAATTTGGCTTGAAGTCCATTATAGTTTACCGGTGGGATAACATTTATTTTAAAAGGGAATCCTGTAGTTATTCTCTTGAACTCCTGATTTGGAGTCCTTTTTAGGACATTGTTAGGATAATATCCTAAAAGTCCAAGTGTTATTAGGGAATGTACCAGTACTCCTGCTGGGCTCCTTATAGGAGTCCTTTATAGGACATTGGTAGGAAAATCCCACTTGAGTTCTAGTATTAAAAAGGAATCCACTAGTACTCCTATTGGGGTCCCTTTGAGGAGTCCTTTATGGGACAATGATAGGATAATCCCACTGGAGTCCTGGTGGTAAAAGGGAATCCACTAGTACTCCTGTTGGGGTCCCTTTGAGGAGTCCTTTATGGGACAATGATAGGATAATCCCACTGTAGTCCTGGTGCTGTGAGGGAAGGTCATTCGTTTTTGAAATCAAGTGATTATCTAATTTCGAAAAATTTTCAACTTCAAACGCTCATAAAAATTTAATTTGACTTTTCGGTAGAGAATTTTGTTTTTAATAAAAATAAACAAACTTATGAGGAATCTTTTATTAAATTTTCAAATATTAGATTTAAAACGTAAAATATTCATGAATTTCTAATTCGAAATAATTTGCACATTTTCATTGTTTTTACGTCTTTTGTAAAAAATCGAACTTTAAATGCTAATAAAAAAAAGCGGGTAGTGGGTGTCGCTCTGCTGTACATTAGGGGGTGGGGTGGACTTCAAACTAGGGTAGGTTAAATTTGAATGCAATTATCATTGTATACGAAAAACGATTCTGAACGGAGAGTCTAGAATATATTATATTTAAATATTGTCATAATATATTCTATTTTGTAACAAATTCAAACATTTAAGTAAAAGTCTAAAAAATACAAAAATCGAAAATTATTTATTTGTAAAACGTTATTTTACACGTGTATTTTTGATTTCAAATTAAAATTAAAACTTTAAACAATCGTAAAATTGTTTTAATTGAATAATCCTCAAACTTTTTTTTAATTATTCTAAGCTTAACTTATGGACAGCATAGTATTAAATTTTAAATTCTTAGCTTTTGATAGTAAAATATTTATAAATTTTTAACTACCAAATAATTAAAAATATTCATGATTTTGACGAATTTTTGTCAAAATTTGAACTTCAAATGCAAATAAAAAAAAAATAGTGCCTATATATTCTTATAATTTTTTTATCGCCATAAGAATAACTTATGAGGATCTTTGTATTTATTTTTCAAATATTTTGACTCCGCCAAAAAAATGTTATCGACATTTCAAAAAAAAACTCTTAGGAAAATTGAAAATTTCAGTTGTCTATAAATTGCTCAAAAATAGTCAAAATATTTTGAAAATCAAATCATGTGAAGAAAATGCCAATCTAAATAACTGTTGAAGTTTTCAAGTATTTACCACTTAAACTATTTGAAAAACAACAAATATTTAAAATCGTTTGAGGATAAATCGTTGTCGTTACGCTATTTGGTATAAATTTAAAATTCTAACGCACTTAAAATTTTTCCTATAATGATGCTTCGAGTTTTCTCTATAGCTATTTGAAGGAAGACTTATGTAAAACTTAGTGTTAAATTTTTTATTTTTAGATATAAACACAAAACATTTTATGATTTTTAAACTTCAAAATTACTTGCAAATTTTCACGATTTTGACATATTCCGTAAAAATTTGAACTATAAACGTTTATAAAAAAAATTGTGATTAACGATTTTTAATTTTTTTTCAGCTACAATGAGAACAACTCATAATTAACCTTGTATTAAATTTTCAAGTTTTCTTGGTAACCCAAAATTTTTTTTATCAACACTTCAAAAAAAAATTCTCATAAAAATCAAAAATTTCAGTGGTCTATACATAATTCAAAAAAATTCAAAATTTTTTGAAAATTTAACTGTATACCTATAGACAGTGTTGTGCATTATCTAGATAATTTTATCTAGATAAATTATCTAGATAAAACTATTTATCTTTTTATCTTATCTAGATAAAAATAATTTTAATTATCTGTTTATCTCATCTATTTAAATAAAATGGTTATCTGGGATAAATTATCTAGATAATTTTATTTATTTTTTTTTTGTGAGAATTATATTATTTAAGTTTGTTATTGCTTTTTTTATTGGATTTAACTTACAAGTTCTATTTGTAAATACCTTCAGTTTGACTGTATGAGTTTCATAGTATTTAACGCGCGTTGTCCGTGTAGCCGCGCGAAATATTGGTTCTACAATTAATACAAGCTTAATTGTGAAACTTTTTAAAATTATCTGTTTTTTATCTAGATAAAAATGGTTATCTTTTATCTATTATCTAGATAAATATTTTAAGTTTTATCTATTATCTTATCTAGATAATTTTTTAATGAATTATCTGTTATCTTATCTAGATAATTTTTTGGTTATCTTTGCACAACACTGCCTATAGATAATACTAACATAAACATTTGGTGAAAATTTCAAGTATTTACATAAATTAGTTTTTGAATTACATTTGAACAGTGGCGGCTATCTTAGAAAATACAACAGGTGCTCACTAAAATAATTAGGTACCCACCCACATTGTCCTCAAATAATAAAACAATTAAAACAAAAATTTGTATACATATATATCGTATTATATGAAAAACAGTCATATATAGGTAATATTAGAATAAAAGTAAATTAACATTTATAATTTAAAATATTTTTATAAAATAATAATACAATAATACATACCTAATATAAATACAATATAAAATTATAGATGCTTTGCCAAAACTATACTTTGTTCTTTAAAATTTTGTAATATATCTTTCTTATTTATCACAATGTCACGTTCACAGCTTATTATCATCAGATCCTCTAAACGTGTTTGTGTCATTGTTGTTCGTAAACGAGATTTAATAATTTTCAACTTAGAAAATGACCTTTCCGTCGACGCACTAGAAACAGGTAGAGTCAAAGCAATTAATAAACTTGTGTTTAACACTGGAAAAATACTAGCTAACTGGCCGTCTTGGAAAATTTTATAAACATATTTCATGCTGTCTATATTAGTAGAATTCAAATGTTTTCTTTGTGTCAAATTTTGTTCTTCTTCATCTGATTCAGACTCTAAATAATCTAAATGATTTATTTCTGGATGTAATTTATCTGGTAGCGTCGATGATTTTTCAAATAAATGATAAATTTGACAAAAATGAATATATTCTTTTTGTAATGAAACCTGATTAACAAATTTTCCATAAACTTTACAAAATTCTCGAAAAGAATCTTCTGGTAACTTTGTAGGAGTGGTTTTAATTTCACAAATTCTTTTTTTTGAAAAAAGACTAATATCTTTATAAATACCAATTGTTTGTGCACTAAAATAATCATTTATGCACATAATTGTTACATCTAAGCATTTGAAATATGTGTCACACTTAAATTTAATTATTGGATCATTAATTGGTTCATCCTCAGAGTTTTCATCATCCATTTTCTTCTTTTTTCTTATTCGATTAATTTTAAGTTCAGAAAAATTAAACTGGTCATTTTCTTCTAAAAATGTATTTACATTCTGCATTAAAAGTTTAAATGTCTTATCATTTTCTCGTACTTGTTTTAATTTAGACTGTGCTTCATCAATCGCGTTTACAGCAGCTAATAAATCTAAATCTTTACATTGGAGCAATGAGTTCAATGGAGATAAAATATTAAATAGATTTTGAAAATATATTGCAGTCATAACAAATCGCTTGGAAAGTAAATAATCCATCAAGCATCCTGCCATATGACCAACAGTATGGTCATCACGTCCTTCTGTATCTCTGATATATTGTAATGTATCAATAATAGATTCAAAAGTATCGAGAACAGCTTCCAGTGCATAGTCATGTGACATCCAACGTGTGGTAGATACACGTTTTAATCGTCGGCCTCGTTTTATTAAAGAATGTTTCTTTTGTATATCCTCATAATATGCTACTTTCTTCTTACTTCCGCAAATAAAGTTGTACAAAGTTTCTAAGTTTCCAAACAGATCAACTGAATCAAGACTACAACTCACCACTTTTGAAACAACCAAGTTCAATCGATGGGCACAACACCAAACAAATGTTGCTGTAGGGCATTGTTCTCTGATTAATGTCTGCAAACCATTGTACTGTCCTCTCATATTTTGAGCTCCGTCGTACGATTGGCCTACTAAATAATTGACCCAATCTAGGTTTAATCTACCACAAATCATTTCAAAAATCTTAAACATTTGTACGCCAGTTGTTATAGGCGAATCATGAAGTGCCAATAGTCGTTCACAAATATCTCCACATTCTGTAACATAGCGAATTATAAATGAAATTTGCTCTTTACGTGACAAATCAAACGTTGAATCCATAGAAATACTAAAAAATTTTGCTATATTTAATTCTTGTTTTATTAAGGTTTTTATAGATATAGAAATAGATGTAATAAGTTGATTCTGTCGTAGCTTTGATATAAAATTAACTTCTGGTTTTTTTGTTGAATTTTTTAAGGATTCTAAATATGATGCTAATGGTGAGGAGTATTTTGAAATTATTTTTGTAAGTTCTATAAAATTACCTTGATTACCATTATTGAATAAGTTTTCACGATGCCCACGAAACGCTAGGCAGTTTTGTGCTAAAAATAATGAAATGTCAATTAAAGCATTAACTACCTCACAATTATAAGCTTTTTTTTGTAGTTGTTTTTCTCTTATCAGTGGAATTATTGGCAAAGCAGTTTTCCTTAACTTGAATTTTAAAGCTGCATTGATATGGTCTTCAGAAATTTCATGCACTGTCATAGATTCTATTGCCCTATGCCAGGCAGAAAATCCATTCCTAATCCAAGATTTTTTTGTGTTTTTCCCAAAAAGTATACACTGATGACAATATATTTTGTCATTAGTAATAGAATAACTCAACCAGTCTCTTCTAACGTGAATATTTCCAGGTAATATTTTCCAATACCAACTTGTTTGAAAACTACGATTTTTATTGTTTATTGGAAATTTGTTTAGCGGTAAATCTTGCTTTGTAGGTTGCATTGGTCCTTTTTTAATTAAGAATTCTATCATAGCAGGAGGTAGATTGTCAATCATACAATATGTACTTGGATCATTAGATAGTGTTGATATATCTTCATCTTCATTGATTAGACCATCAGTGGTATCAGTTATAGGATAATCTATATCAGCATCTATTATAACAGAAATACAAAATAATTAAAATCTGTACATTTTTTAGTGATAATTCCAATAAATTATTGCTGGATTAATTATGTTTTATAAAAATACCTGATAATATACTATGTACAGGAACAGATACTATATCATCAACTGTATCAACTAAACAATTTGTATTAACATCTACTGTGACAGAATCAAAACTGTTGGAAAATTTTTACTTTTCACCTCTATAATGCACCAAGGATATCCACTTTGCCATCGGAAACCACCCCCAAAGTTTGAAATTGAAGCATTATTTCGACTAGTTATGCTGTACACAGACACAAAAACAAAAAAAAAAACAAAAAAAAAAAACACACATCATTGTAAAATCAATACATTCATCACTCCGTTCAGAATCTAAAATGATAATAATTGTATTTTAAAATTTGAATATTTTAGATAAAATGTTTAACTCTACATAATAGTCTTAAAATATTAATCCTACCCAGAGGACAGTAAAAGTAATTATATTAATTAATTTTAAATAAAAAATAAACGTACTTGTAGAAATTTTGTCATCGTACATTCTGGCCTTTTTGTTTGGTTCATGAAAAAATGAATTTATTGTTCGTGATCTTTTTGCAGATTTCATAATCTTGCAAGCGTCAATGTGTCTTGACCAGTTGGTTTTATTCATATTCATTTTTGACTTTCCACACACACAAGTATTAACATATTTTAATGAGTCCATAATAAATCGTTTTTAATAGATCAAAAGATATATAAATTAAATAAAAGTATAAGTATAACACGTATGTTTTAATGTATTTATATTTAACGATTGAATAGACAAACGGTCGACACGAAATACAAACACAAATTACTATTAAATCACACTCTTAAATCGCAAAAGCAGCAAAATAAAAGATACGAGTGATACGACTACAACATGACAAAACAAATAACAACGATACGATTGAAATATTATATTATATTGTCGTAGGCCGTCGGTTGAACTTTGGTCGGGCAATGATAATCCGATAAGGCAATAACAATCAGGAGATATGGATAGGTACCTAATTAGTAATTATTACTTGCGGAATATCCACCGAGGAATAATCGCGACGTGTACAGTAGTCTATGCATGGGTGGAACTACGGCCTAGGCCAATTGGGCCATGGCCCAGGCTAATTGGCTCCGTAAAATGTATAGGTAAATTTGCTAAGAACATAGTATTTTAAATGTAATAAAATAAATTAGGTATAAATACGAAAAAAATTTGAGAAATTAATTGTACGTAATAAATAGAATAGTTTGAATGTTTAAAATATATTTATAGTATCTGTATTTCACATGTAAGATTTACGTTTAAATTAAAAGTGATACAATTTAAGATTTATAATATTATAACATCAATAATTACTTATGTTATACACTTATACATTTGTATTGTAATAAAAAACATTGGTGTTCCCTATCGCCCTTCACCTTTTCCTTTGGGTATGATAGGTGGCGAAATGACTCTCATGAGTGGCCCAGTCTAATGGAAATGTCTAGTTCCGCCTATGAGTCTATGACTATGGTTTTAAATTGAATACCGATTAGGTTAATAATATTATGTACGTATCAATAAGTATTAATGTATAATACACATAGACTACACGCTGTCTAGAAAATATGTATACATAAAATAGTACTTAGGTTCTATAAAATATAATAATATAGTATTGTTACCAACCAATACCCAATGCCTAAAGACCCACCTACCCACCCACCAAAATGACGAAGGCGTGCTCGAGCACCTTTTTATTTACTAGATAGCCGCCACTGCATTTGAACACAAAAACAAAAACAAAAAAAACACATCATTGTAAAATCAATAGGTACATTCATCACTCCGTTCAGAATCTAAAAAATTGATTATTTCAAATGCCTATAAATTGATTAAAAATGAATGAAATCTTTTGAAAATAAAATTATATAAAGAAAATGCTAATGTAAACAACTGATGAAATTTTCAAATTTCTACAACTTATACTTTTTGGATAAAAACAAATATCAAAAAAGCGGGTAAGTGAGTTACTCACTGTGGTGAGTAACTTAGTGGTAACTCAGCCACTACTGTGAGTATCGCTCTGGTGTACATTAGGGGGTGGGGTGGACCTCGGACTAGCGTAGGTTAAATTTGAATGCAACGATGAAGATCATTGTATACGAGAAACGATTCTGAACGGAGATGATTTGTCAATCTAGGATATATTCTATTTAAATATTGTCATATATTCTATTTTGAAACAAATAGCATAGTTACTATATGTTACTATAGTTACTTTATAGTATCTGTTTATTAATAAAAAAAGTATTTGGCAACATAGGCATAATGAGAGTATGAAATTTAATTTAAATTTTGACATATTTCGTATAAATTCGAACTTTAAGCACTTAAAAAAAAATTGTGACTAACGATTTCGGATTTTTTTTTATCACTTTAAGAACAACTTATAAAAAACCTTGTATTAAATTTTAAAGATTTTCTGGCCAGCCAAAAATTTTTCATCGTTATTTAAAAAAAAAATACTTAAAAAAACTGAAAATTTCAATTGTCTATAAATAGCTCATAAAAAGTTAAAATACTTTGAAAATTTAACGGTGTATAGAACAACACTAACATTAACATTTGGTCAAAATTTCAAGTATTTATAATGATTAGATTTTGAATTACAACCATATATTTAGTCGATTTGGTCGAAAACTGGTTTTGCGTAAAAAATCCCGTTTTTCCGTTACTTTTTTAGGGGTTTTCCGACGCATTTGAAAAATATTGAAATTTTTTAACTTTTGACCTCTTCAAAGTACCAACTAGATTCAATTTCCTTTTCAAAGAGGGGCTGAAGTCAAAAATTGAAGCAATATTACTGCTCCAAATGTTGTCGTCAGACACACATCATTGTAAAATCAATACATTCATCACTCCGTTCAGAATCTAAAATAGTCGAGTAAAATTAATTACCAACATAAAATTTTTAAAATTATAATTATATTTTTTTTGAGTGATAAGCACTTGTCCGAAAAATGTTAACAGTGGTAGACCTTCAGACGACTCACTGTCCCCATTTCCACAACTCATTTATTTTCTTATCAAAACTTTAATCAGGTTATTAATTATTATCTAAATTAGTTATAACAATTAATTTGTAACCTACAGGTACAAAGTTCATTGTCATTACTGTATTGAACGATAGTCGATAACGAGTTTATTACATGTGAAAATATGTACCTATTATTATTATTTATTACCCATGTGACTACTGGTCTTCAGAAATTAAAACCGAAAACCGCCCAACTTTGAAAAGCTATAACTCGCGAACGGTTAAATGAAAAATAATAATTTAAACGTTAGAATTCATAAAAAATATATTCCTACTATTTTATAACATTTTAAATATAGGTTGCCATTTGAAAATCAAAAGTTGATAGTGATTTAACTATTAAATATTTAAGTGAAAAAAATAAAAATTTTACATAGTTTTAGAAAAGCATAAAACTAAAAATTTTGAAAAAAAAAAATTGAAAAAAGTTAATACTTTTTGAAATAATGAGTATTCTTCGATAAAAAAATCACCCTGTATATTCTGTTGTATACCTATTATTACTTATGAGCAAAGACCGGATTTTGCATAAAATGCATGTTGCTATTTTCAACATCATATACATGCAGTCAATGAGTGTCCACAAATCATTACTTGATTGATTAAATATCAAAATTTTATACTGCATATTTTTGCATATTTTAACAAAAACCGTACAAATACGTCTCAAAGAATATTCAGACGCTAAAAATAGTTCCATAGGTTGGTTGTACGGGTTTTATAGTGGAGACATGACTTTACCTATTTTATCTAATCTTGTTGATAAAATGCCCTAAACAACATAATTTGTACAACAATATATTATATTACAATCACTACTATATTTTATCCAAGACGATTATTGTTAGTAAGAATTACGTTGTAGACAAGACGTGAGTGTACCTACGTGTTTTTTCGACAGTAATTATTTTGTAATTTACTAATTCATTTTTAAATAGTTAAAATGCCTAAAATTCCAAATTCAAAACTTGCATCAATTAGAAAATGGATTCAGCCGTACAATATTTCTGGTGAGGTTTTCAAAATATTAAATAATACAACAGTTTTCTGTCAAAATTGTCAAAAATCAGTAACAGCAGAAAAAAAATTTCAAATTGATCAACATGCAAAATCATTTTTGCATGAAAAATGTTTAAACAAATCTTCTTCTAAACAAACCTTTGTTCATGAAGCATCAACATCCATAGAAAATCAATCACAATTTTTCAAAGAACTTTGTAATACATTAATTTCTTCAAACATACCTTTACATAAATTACAAAATAAAAACTTTAAATCTTTTTTGGAAAAGTATACAAAAAAACATATACCAGATGAAAGTACATTAAGAAAAAACTATTTAAATCAATGTTACACAGACGTTTTACAATATATTCGAAAACTCATAGGCAGCTCATATATATTTTTTTCTGTTGATGAAACTACTGATCCTCGTGGAAAATATGTAGCAAATTTTACTGTTGGTAAATTGAATGCCGATTTGCCTTCTAAATCGTATCTTTTAACATCGAAAGTTCTCGAAAAAACCAATAATTCAACTATAGCACAATTTGTAAACAATTCTCTTAAACTATTGTGGCCCGAAGGTAACAATGATGATAAAGTTTTGTTGATGTTATCTGATGCTGCTCCTTATATGACGAAAGCTGCACAAAATTTAAAACCATTTTATTCGAATCTTGTACATGTAACTTGTGTCGCACATGGTATTCACCGAATTGCTGAAAAAATTATAGATACTTTTAGTGACATTAATGATTTAATTAATAATGGAAAAAAGATTTTCTCAAAGGCTCCGTATAGAATTCAATTATATAAAGAAATGTTGCCAAATACACATTTACCACCGCAGCCAATATATACCCGTTGGGGTACTTGGCTAGAGTCAGCCTTTTTTTACGCAGATCATTTTGAAGAGTTCAAAAATGTGATTGAAAACTTAGAAGATAAAGATAATGCAAAATGCATTCAAAATTGTAAATCAATTTTTAATAAATTAAATGTAAAATATGATCTTGCTTACATTAAAGCAAATTTTTTATGTATCGTTGAAAGTATCAAAAAGCTTGAAACCTCTAATTTGTCACTTGTAGACTCGTTAAAAATTTTAGAACAAGTGGAAAACTCTGTAAATGAACTTCCTACTAGTGCAAATAGTACAATAATTAAAACAAAATGTAAAAATGTTTTGAATAAAAATAAAGGATTAATGGTTTTAAAAGAAATTTCGAAAATACTTCAAGGTGACAGTGCTAATTTCGACGATTTATCTGTTCCAAATTATTCGCCGGATATACTGGCAAATTTTAAATATGCTCCAATCACCAGTGTTGATGTTGAACGCAGTTTCTCATCATACAAGTATATTCTAACAGATCGCCGTCATAATTTCACGGAAATAAACATGGAGCATACTTTAATAACATATTGTTTTTCAAATTAATAATTTACTATCTTCAATAAAATTGTTCATACTTTTTTCCTATATATATATATCATTATATCAGTATATTACCAATGTATCTACTATTTAATTTTAATAAAATATTTTTTACAATATATCAATGTTCAAAAATTAAATTACAATTTAACAAAAAATTACATTTTTGTACTATATTATACATGTTACTTTTTGTTTATAAAAAATGTAATAAAATTAATAAATATTATCACTGCAAAATTAAAATCAAATATAAAATTGAATAAAAATTGAAATTTTATTTTGCATGTATTGCATTTTTTCCTTGCATATTTTAAATTTTTTTAGTGCATGTTTGCATGCATATTTTACAATTTAAAATGCATATAAATCCGGTCTTTGCTTATGAGTTATTAGTAGCATGGGTATATTATATATTTTATTTGCAAAAAAAAAATGGTAAATGCATGATACATAGGTACATCATTTTAGTAGAGTGTAGATTTATATTCTCTCAAAATATCCAAAATATAATGTTTATAATCTCTTAAAAATTTGAGTACCTATATATTATGTGTTTTAAATATTCTTTAAAAATATTAGTAAAATATGCTTTTTTATCAATTTTTTTTTCTAACATTAAAATTAATAAACATAAATAATAAATAATAAAATTATTAAAATAATAGTTAATAAACATTATAATTTTAAACTTGGTTTTTAATATTAAATTTACAAATAAAATAACACACAAATTAAAATAATAAATTAAATAATAATAGGTATTTTGTTAAAATAAATTAATATTCACCCTTTTCAATTGTATTACCTTAATAACAATGTAGTAGTCTTTAGTAGGTATAGATAATAAAAAAATAAAAGTAGAAATTTTATTAACCAGCCTTATGGTTTTCAATAAATATGTAATCCTAAATATTTTAAAAATTGTTATTACTTATTTTGTTAATTTTAAATTTGAATAGACTTCGAATATAAAATGATAACAACTCGTTATCACCAGAGAAAAACATGTGATAATTTACGCGGTAACAACATATTATCAATTATATGTCTATAATATGCAAGGTTTATAGATTATACAGGTTGCCTCATAGTCCCCTAAATATTTTGATCAACCCGCACCATTCCTTGTCTAGTGACGTCACCCGAAGTATAAAATTTACGGCGGCGTATTAAAAATGCATGTGAACGTATGTATTTTAATTTTTTTATGCTATTATTTTTTATTATACCTAACTGATTTACTGCTTATTATTAAATATCGATGTATTATTATTGAATAATGTATTTTATTACTTAATAATACGCTTTATGTGTAATTATTCATTATTTTTCGTTATTCTTTTAGACAGGTTTTATAATAACACCCATATAATAATATATTTAACTATTTTTTTTAAATTTTACAAATCGTGTACAGACATCCAGTTATAGTAACATGAAATTATAAACAGCTACTTCTATACTTGGACTTTTTTGTTGATCCAAAATTGTAATTTAACTATTTGAACTGAACTAAAAAGTTTGAATAGTTTGACAATAATAGTTATTACTTAATATTACTTAATAAGTAGAGATGTATAAATATATAATGTGTGTAATTATTTTTTTGTTGATATTTAGAGTTGGTACATTACAGATTAATTCAAAGCCGTATCTGCGAGGGGGGTCCAAGGGGAAACATTCAAGACACATTATGGCAGGATATATTGCAAAAAAGATGAACAGGGCAAAAAGATACAAGTAAAGTGTTTGGAAGATCTAAATTTTTTATAATATACTATAACTACAGCATAATATGTTTTACCTTAAAATTAAACACAATTTACACACTGTGGAATTATTATCATATACATTCTAAGATTTCATCAACAGGAATTTATTATAACTTTTATCTCTTATACTTTAATAATATTATTCACGGGTATACATTAATTTTTGGGTATTTTAATTATACGCAAATAATTCATATAATATCATATACACACTATAATATGAACTATTTAATCGGGTCAAGCGATTTAACTTATGTTGCAAATAATCAAAATATTGTGCTGATTAGTCAGTCATCACTTCTACTTATTGTTTTTGTTATAAACACACTTTCTCCACACTGCCTCATCATCATAATCGTAAAAAATAATAATATCATTGGTATAGACTCTGATTCTATTTTCACTGCGTCAATATAATAAATGATTGAAAAAAACTTAGATTTCATAGACTCGTACATCACAATCAATGATGGAAATATAGTTAATTTAGATTTGTATGAATATTTGATGGGTATAGAAAATAACGAATTTAACGTATTACATATGAATATCAGGTCATATAATCGAAATATAGATGAGTTTTTGTGCATGATAAATGACTCAATTAATTGCTTAGACATAATTATTCTTAGTGAAACTTGGAACAGCACGGGGTTTACCCCCCAAAATATAATCGGGTTTTCAAGTTACAAAAGTGAAAATAATCTTAATCAAAACGATGGAGTACTAATATATACGAACAATAAACATAATATATCTATTAATCAACTGCAATTGTTCTCTGAAGCTAGTTGTATAAAAATAAACTTAAATGTAAATAATAAACCAATTACAATTATAGCCGCATATCGCTCACCACAATCTAATATAAACATTTTCCTATCTGAACTATCTACCTTAATGACTTCAGGTCATATTCACAATAGTTGTATATGGATTGGCGATATTAATATTGACATATTAGAAAAAAATACTTCTCTTACAACCGAAAACTATTTAAATATACTATCATCAAATGGTTTTACTTCCCAAATCTGTACGCATACTAGGATGGGCTACGATACTAGATCATGTATTGATCACATATTTAGTAGAAATATTAATCTTAATTAAAACCAGTATAACAGACAATTACACAATTATAGGTAGTATAAAAAACATACAAATTAATTGTTGAATGTAAACAACACACCCTATAGTATGTAGATTATAAGTAAAAATATTCACACTGTAGTTCAGCAGACGTTGAATAGGCATTTTGTATAACTAGCATATTCTCTCTATGTAGTAGTCTGTAGGACGATTAGTCGTTGTTTTATATTACGCCTCGGAGCACTATAGTTATTCGTTTCAATTATACATATTATTATATTATTACATATATCTTATCTTATTATTATTTACCTTTAGCTTCTGTATATCTGGTGTACTTCAACAGGTTATGGGCCCAGTAGTACGGTAATTATAATAGAGTCGTGTATGTTTGATAATATAATTATTGATTTATGAATCGCGTGTTTGTGTACAGACAGTGTACAGCAATAATAATTCGTGAAGTATAGTGCAGTGCAGTGTTAGTGCATCGATCGTGTGAAGCGCAGAAACTGTGTTTGTTATTATTACATTTATAGTGTACAGACAGTGTACAGATAATTCGTTATTATAGAAAACGAATCTATAAAAATAAATAAACTAACAGGTAATGAAAATTGGGAAACATGGAAATTCCAAATAAAAGTCATAATGACTGCAGCCGATATATTTGATGTTGTGACCGGAAATTCGAAAAAACCTGTTCTTAACAAATCAAGTTCAGAAACTGAAGAAGATGCAAGAAAAAGGTATGGTGTAGATTATTCAATATATAAAAAAGCGGACAACAAGGCTCAAAAGTATATAGTCATGTCAGTGGATGAACAACCACTGCAGTACATAATGAATTGTGATACGGCTAAGGAAATGTGGGACAAGTTGCTTAGTGTATATGAACAAAAGTCGGACTCGAGTGTAACATTGATTCAACAAAAGTTCTACTGCTATGTTAAAGACCCAGATGACAATATGGCGATTCATATTTCGAAATTGGAGAGTCTTAGTAGAAAATTAAAGCAGTTAGGTGAACCAATATCCGACTCAATGCTTATGACTAAGATACTAATGACTTTGCCAGAAAATTACAAACATTTCTACAGTGCATGGGATTCGATACCAAATGTGGACAAAACATTGTCAAATTTGTCATCTAGACTCATGGTAGAGGAAACAAGGCAAACTCAAGGTTATGATACTCAGAGAGATACTGCAAGTAGTAGTGCATTTTCGGCAAAGAAATCCTATGGAACAAATAAAGAAAAACATACGAAAATTGGCAATTCTGAAAGTCAATGGAACAATGATAAAAAACCAGGCAAGTGTAATCATTGTAAAAAACCAGGGCATTGGAAACGTGAATGCCGGATTTTCTTAAAAGAACAAAAAGAAAAAAATAAGAGCAACTCAGGAAATGCGTTGGTTGGTGTACAATCAAAGGACATCGAAATCAACGAGTCGGAAAAATGGTATGTGGATTCAGGCGCTAGCGATCATATGACCAGCAGAAGAGAATGGTTCAGTAACTATGAGTCATTTGAAGTGCAGTTACCAGTACGTATCGGTGATGGTAAATATATTATGGCTATTGGTAAAGGTAATATAAATGTACAAGCGAGAATCGGCGATAAATGGGTTGACAGTCATTTGTCAAACGTTTTACATGTACCTGATCTGAAGGTAAATTTGTTTTCGTGTGGAGCATGCCTTGATAAAGGCATACAAATGATGACAGACAGTGAAGGATGTATATTGTATATTTAAAAAAAACAATCGTATAGTTGCTATTGGAGTTCGTGAGAATAAAATGTTTTCAATGGTTCTGAGAACAAGACCATTACAACCGGCTGATCAAGCAAATGTTGCAGTTAAAAATCTCACGTTACTACAGTGGCATGAAATATTAAGTCATCAGAATGTTCAATATGTTCGGAATTACTTGAAATATAAGCGGATTCCATTCATAGAAACGAAAAACAAATTTTTCTGTGAAGCTTGCATTTATGGTAAACAACACAGAGAGCCATTCACATTATGTAAAACTAAAACTACAAAGCCAGGTCAGTTAATTCACAGTGATGTATGTGGCCCCATGGAGGAAAACTCACTTGGAGGTAAACGGTATTTTGTTATATTCAAGGATGATTTTTCTAACTATACGTATGTGTATTTTATGAGCCAAAAATCAGAAGTTAAAAATAAATTTGAATTATTTTTAAATACAGTCAAAAATCAGTTAAATATTTCAGTAATTACTTTAAGAAGTGATTGTGGTCTGGAATATAAAAATACTGAAGTAAAAGCCTTATTGGATAAATTAGGAATAAAACATGAGACGAGTGTACCATACACACCCCAGCAAAATGGCAAGGCGGAAAGATCAATGCGAACAATTGTAGAAGCGGCCAGAACTATGTTATATAGCAAAAATTTATCTAAGACACTTTGGGCAGAAGCAGTGAATACAGTCGTGTATACAATAAATCGTACAGGTAACACAGGTCAAGAAGGAAAAACACCTTATGAATTATGGTTCAATAAAACACCCAATATAAATCATCTGAAAATTTTTGGTACCGAAGTATATGCACATATACCAAAAGAAAAACGAAGAAAATGGGATCAAAAGGGTAGAAAAGGTATATTCGTTGGATACTCAGAAGAAACCAAAGGATATCGTATATGCTTTAATGGAAGAGAAATTTCAATAAGCAGAGATGTAATATTCAAAGAGTCAACAAGTCCATCTACAGCTACACAAGTAAAAATCATAAATAAAGAAGAAGAGGAAGAAATAAATTTGGAAGGAGAAGCTGAAGATGAGGAAGACAACAACGACGACGAAGAAAAGTTGGATGATGATGAACAGATAACAATAGGAGTTGAAGAGCAAACAAGAATGACACTCAGAGACAGAGGAAAACTCAATAAACCTATCAGGTATAGAGATGCGTTATTTTCAGCATGTAATGATCCAGTTACATTCGAAGACGCTACGACAGGTGACAATTCAGATAATTGGAAGGCAGCAATGAACGATGAAATGTTGTCATTGAATAAGAATGAAACATGGACACTTGTGGACTTGCCTAAATATAAAAAACCTATCAATAATGGTTGGATATACAAGACTAAATACAAAGCGAACGGAGATGTCGATCGGTACAAAGCAAGGTTAGTGATAAAGGGATGTGCGCAAGTTCATGGAATAGATTTTCAAGAAACATTTAGCCCAGTAGTGAAATATGATTCTATTCGAGTAATACTTGCGATAGCAGCAGCCAGAAAATTAGTACTCAGACAATTTGACATTAAAACAGCATTCTTATATGGAGATCTTGAAGAAGACATTTATATGAAACAACCAAAAGGTTACGAAGATGGAACACATTTAGTATGCAAACTTCAGCGGAGCCTATATGGGTTGAAACAGGCACCCAGGTGCTGGAACAAAAAGTACAAAAATATGCTGATGAACTTTGACCTAAAAGAAACAAAAGCAGATCCTTGTGTATTCGTAAGTAATAAAAACAATCAATTATTAATTGTCGCTATTTTTGTAGACGATGGGCTAATCGCAGCAACAAATAACCAGCTGGTGGACATAATGGTGAAGTATCTAAAGGACAACTTCGAGACGAAGGAAGGTGAACTTGATCATTTCTTGGGTATTGAAATTGATCAGAGACCTGATGGTTCAATTTTCATACACCAATCTTCATATTGCAAGCGCATTTTAGAGAGGTTCAATATGGAAGAAACCAAAGTCTTGCATATTCCCACAGATCCACAACACTCATTAGATCCAAATTTGTCAGGATCATTGGAAGCAGGGGAAGTTCCATACAGAGAAGCAGTTGGAAGTTTGTTGTATCTAAGCCAAATAACAAGGCCCGATATAACGTTTGCAGTAAACCTTGTCAGTCGTTATCTAGAAAAGCCTCTGACAATTCATTGGAATGCGGTGAAACGCATATTTAAATATTTAAAGGGAACGTTTAATTATGGTTTAATTTATGATTCTAGTGTAACACCAAAGTTGCGTGGATATAGTGATGCAGACTATGCTGGTGATACAATAACGAGACGATCAACTTCAGGATTCATTTTCATGATGAGAGATGGAATCGTAGCATGGTGTTCACAAAGGCAAAAATCGGTTGCTCTTTCGACTACTAAGGCAGAATACATAGCGCTGAGCCAATCTATATAGGAACTCACTTGGTTGACGCTACTTATCAGTGATCTTCTGGAGCCACAGGGAGATACACCTGTTTTGTATGCAGACAACCAAAGCGCTATCAAACTAGTGAAAAATCCAGAATACCATAAGCGAACAAAACACATCGATGTACGCTATCATTACATTCGTGAGAAGTTCAGTGAAGGGATGTTTTCTCTGGAATATGTGCCAAGCAAGGAGCAGCTAGCTGACATATTGACTAAGCCAACTCCACGACCATGATTCCAGGAACTCAGGGAGATGTTGGGAATTAGATATATTAATTCTAAGTTAGAGTATATTGTTTAAGGGGAAGTGTTGAATGTAAACAACACACCCTATAATGTATGTAGATTATAAGTAAAAATATTCACACTGTAGTTCAGCAGACGCTGAATAGGCATTTTGTATAACTAGCATATTCTCTCTATGTAGTAGTCTGTAGGACGACTGTAGTCGTTGTTTTATATTACGCCTCGGAGCACTATAGTTATTCGTTTCAATTATACATATTATTATATTATTACATATATCCGATCTTATTATTATTTACCTTTAGCTTCTGTATATCTGGTGTACTTCAACATTAATAAAAAACACATAGATAATTATTCAAATACAATATCTTATATTGATTATAATAAGGTAGTGAAATTGTTATCTTGTATCGAATGGACTGGATTATATGAAACCAATAATGCTAATACTGCATTAGACATATTTAATAAAACTATACTAGACACTATCAACAATTGTATTGTATCAAATCATATTTCAAAAAATAAACATCGTAAAATAAAACCATGGATTACCAGTGGTCTTGTAAGATCAATAAAAAATAGAGATAAAATTAATTTGAAAATTAAAAAGGATACATCTAATCTTAAATTAATAAATTATTACCAAACATATAGAAATAAATTAACGATACTTATTCGAAAGGCAAAAGAACAATATTATACCAATAAAATAGAAACTTGTAAAGGTAATGGACGAGATATCTGGCAAGTGATCAATGAACTAACAGGGAGAAAAATTAATTCTGCAGGGCTTCCAATTAATGAAATAATAGAAGTAAAATATCCTACTATTACACCTAGAGACTACTTAAACATAGTGAATTCATATTTTGCAACAACAGGAAGTAGATTAGTAGAACACAATTTTCCCGTAGTACAAACAGTACTCAAACCCAATATCCTAATTTTTAAAAAGGAATAAATACTAATAACATATTAAACTCAAACCCCGTCTTCAATTTAAATACCATTAGTACTTATGAAGTAACTAATATCTTAAATAATTTGAATAATAATTCGGCACCTGGAGCTGATGGTAATACAGCATCATTTTTTAAACAAATAGGAGACAATGTGATATTTCCTATGACCCACATAATAAATTGTAGTATAACAAACGGTATAGTACCTGATGAACTGAAAGTAGCGAGAATTGTACCAATTCATAAAAAAGGGGATAAAACAGATTTTATTAATTATAGACCTATATCAATAGTAGGAATTTTAGCTAAAATCTTTGAAAAAATAATTAAAAATCAACTATTAAATTACTTGGAGAAAAATAAAATAATATATCATGGACAATACGGCTTTAGAAAAAAATTAGGTACAGAAGACGCATTAATTGATATAAATAACTTTCTACATAACAAAAGGGATGGTAAAAAAAAAATTCTAATTACGTTCTTGGACTTAGAAAAAGCATTCGACTCAATTAGTAGACAATTATTACTCAACAAGTTAAAAAAATTAGGCTTTGATGAAAATACATTAAAATGGTTCATCAGTTATCTTAGTAATAGACAACAACTAACCACCATCGGATCTAATCATAGTGATTTTTGCTATGTCAAAGATTATGGAGTTACTCAAGGTACATCATTAGGCCCCATATTGTTTTTACTATATATTAATTCTGTACCTGCATCATTATTAAAAGGAAAACTATTCATGTTTGCTGATGATATAACACTAGTTAATTTCGAAGATAATTGGGAAAAATTAAAACAAACCGTCGAAATAGATTTACGGTGTATGTACGACTGGATGAAAAAAAACCTATTATCAATTAATATAAATAAATCGGTCTGCATGCCAATAGTTACAACGCGTTCACAGCTTCCTGTTGGATACAGCTTCATAATACATAGTTGTGGAACAGGCACGATACATTGCATTTGTAAACCAATTAAAATGGTTCTATCATTCAAATATTTAGGAATAACAATAGATTTTAATTTAAAATGGTCTGAACATATCCAAAATATAAAAAATAAAATAAGGAGCTTAACTGCTTTATTCTACAAAATTCGATTTCTTAATAAATCAATCATAAGACAAATATACATGGCATTATGTAATTTAATACTACTATACGGTATAACATGTTGGGGAGGCTCTAATAGAACAGGCATAAATACATTACATATAACCCAGAAAATGATAATAAAAGTAGCGTACTCCTTGCCATTAAAATACCCCTCAGGTGAATTATTCAAACATACAAATATATTGCCTATCCATAAATTATACATTAGACAAATTTTAATAAAATCTATACAAAACAACACACTAAATGCTATAGAAATAATGGACAGAAGAACAGGTAAATACATTAAACCGTCATATATGTTTTTAACAAATTCAAGAAACTCCCCCTATCACATGGGTAAAACTATATTCAACAATTTAAGTAACGATGCGAAGAGTCTAATAACAAGTTTATGTAAAAACCAACCAAATAATACCAATGATACAGTTAATAAAAATCAAATAAAAAAGGCTATAAATAAAATATTTAATGAACTAGATGAGAATGTGTGTATAAGTGAAATTTTAAAAAGTAAATATGTATAATAATTATAATCAGAATGTGTATATTATGTTAAATGTTTTATTAAAATATATTCCACTAAATTTTTTACTACTGTATAATATTGATTAATTAAGTCATGTCTTTAATTGTATAAGTATCTTTCTTTTAAAATTTTTTTATTTTTACTATTATAAGAATTTTAATTTATATGAACTCCGTATACCAGATACGAGCTTAGCTCAGTTGGTATTCGTATCAGCCATTGTTAATGTATTCTTAATGTAATAATTTACTAATAGTATCATATAATTGTAATTAAACTTGGCTGAAATAAATAAATAAATAAAATAAAATTATATAAGTTTTAGTGGTGGCTTACTGGCTTAACTCAACGGACACTAGATGGATATTTGACAACTATTGCTCACACAATAAAACTATTTTAATTATATTTTTAAGTTTTTTAAATTTTATTAATTGCATTACATTTGTAATGAATTTTTTGTAACATTGAAAATGTTATTCAATAACAAAAATAAATCCATTTCTTTTTTACAGTTTTGTTTAACGTTTTTAAACATTTTTGATTATTACGAATATTACGCTTTTGATTAAGGTTTTGAAAAATGTTTTTTTTCTATATTGTTTCCAAATATTCAATTTTAATTTTATTTTTCTAACAAAATATTACAAAATAATCCAAACATTATTTATAAATATTCATAATCTGATTTTTTAAGAATAATTTTATTTTTAGTATTAAAACAATAAATCACTTTAAACTTTAAAGATACAAAAACGTTTAATTTTTTTATGATTATAATGTTTATATGTTGTTAAAAAAGATGCTCTATAATTTTTTTTATGTTTATATATTGTTAAAGCAAATGTTACGTAATGTTTTCTATGTTAAACTACTTAACTTTATTAGAAAAAATTATGTTTCAATAACGAGAATGTAGGTATTTTATTTATTTTTTTATTTAATATTTAGGTTACCTATTGAGTTCTTTAAATTATCATAATATGTACTAAAGTGTTTTTAAAAACCTTATTTGAGTTCCAAGAAGAATGCTCAAAAACATTAAAAAATACTTTACTGTTCCATGTCACCGAAACACAATGTGATGACTTAGATCATTCACTTTCTATATTTTTTTTTTAATCAAGTTATGGTTAAATTTCATTTTTTTTTTTTATGCAAATATATTCATTTATACCTTGAGCCTATACCATTTTTTTTTAAATTAAAAAAATTAATATTGAAGTTGTAGGAGCTTGGGAAAGTTAAAAATCGTGTTCATTTTACCCGTGTTATATGGGAATAACGAAACAGTTTATACTTCGGGTGACGTCACGGTGTGGCTTCCTCCACTCCCGAAATTTCAAAAATGCGAAATGAGGCAACCTGTATAATCTATAAACCTTGGGTTCCGTAGTGGATCGGGCAATATGATAACATTTGTGATAACAAAGTAATAATATTTGATAACAGTGATTGCGGCGGCAAATGATAAGAAATGCTTGTCATATGCGCATGTGCGAAAAATATATGTCGGTTACGTAGCGGATCGGGCGGCGCGGTTGTGGTTGAGGCGGATTGAGGTTGAGGTTGAGGCGGGATTAGGGTTGAGGCTCCAGAACATACTTTTTTATCCTACTAATGATACCTATCATTGGATTCAAATTTAACCTACCATAGTCTGAGGTTCACCCCACCCCCTAATATACAGTAGAGCGATACCCACTTACCCGCTTTGTTAAATTATATGTTATACGTGCGCGAATCGCCGTATTAATATTATATTTGTCTAATAGGCGCTAATCGCCGCCTTTTGTACCACTCACGCGTAGACGCGAATAATTGTCTGACTTATTATATATTATTTATTGTATTGTCGTGTATGTGTAATTATTATATAGGTGTATAGGTAGCAGCTGGCCAGCCGAGCACCGACAATAATTGTGAGTTTTTTCGAAATTATTATTATTTATATTATTATTACTTGTGCCAATAGATATTTTATTATACATATTATTTTACACTTGGCCGTATAATATTCCTTGTGTGCAATAATGTGATTTTGACTTCTATGCGATTGTATTTTAGTAATCTCAAGTGTGATATTACAATTATACTTCTATGATATGTTTATGAGACTATATAAAAATGTTAGTTATATAGTTTAAACTGAGCGACGTCGCAAATAGAATTTCATGTGACTGTCATTTGTAATATTACAAAGAAATTGTTGTCATGCAATTATTGGAATAAATGTACTATGCGATTACTTATAGATGTAACAATATTATAATTTTAAATTGATTCAATGCGAGGTCTATGAGATATTGTAGGGAAGTATGACTATAAATAGAAATTATAAAAAATATAATGTACAAATTATTATAATGAAATTGCAGCAATCGTCATATCGCCGGGACATCCCAATTCAAACAAAGAAAGTGTAGATACCACAGATATTATGTAAAAATATAAATATTCATCAGTCATCATTTACCATTTTATCAGTTTGGCTTTTGCCAAGTTTTTTAGTTTTTTAAACGCGATTATAACAAACAACGCGTCTACGTTAAAACTTGTCGGAGTGTTAATGTATTGTGCATTATACTAATTAAGTATAATTAAAGTGAAACTGCAGGCGAATCGTGTAACTTATAAGTTTAAAGTTATAACTTAATACGACGTTTGTCCAGCCGACACGATAGTACAATTAATACTATTACAGCGCCACGTGTTTTTTTTATCGCTAATAATTAATTTAAATACGTATAAGCCTACCAATAGTGTGTGTACAAAACGACCACCTAGTGTTAAACACACGATGTCATCGAAACAGGTAATTATATAAATTATAAGCAGATAATATATTTTATAATAGGTACCTAACCTACTTACTAAAATAGAATTTACTAATTAAATATAAAATTAAATAAAAAAAAATTTAATTATTATTATTTTTTTTTAATTTAGTACCTATTTGAAGAAATAGCAATTTTTAAATTAGTCCCTACTTATGACTCTTATGTCTGATTAAACTATACCTACCAATAAATTATAAAAACAGCTAAATTGTAATAATTTATTCATGTACCTGTACTAGTATTTGTAAATCTATTTATTTATACAAAAACATATTACTTAGGATCTAAGTCACCCTGGTCTAATCCGTGGCCCTTGAAATATTTTTTTGTTTTTTTCTTGGATCAAATTATATAAATATAAGAAATGTAATTTTTCAATGTTTCATTAAATTCAAGTTAGATTGGTATTAATTTAACCAGAACAATTAATTTCCTATAGATTAATAAATAATAATGTTACCTAAATTTAAAAATGTATTATTCATGCAATCATGCACTAATTTTATAATTAAAGTAAGTAGTAAGTATCTACCTAACCCGACCTAACCTTAATAATTTTGTATCCATTATTTGAATGCATATTTTACAATTTTGCAGTGGGTCGTAGGCTATTTTAAAAAAGAAAATAAATATTCTGTGATACCATTTACTTGGATTTTAAACTGTGGCAATGTTAATTTATCTAAATGGCCAATGTATGGTGTAGTGGACTCAATGATTATGGAAGCAACTTATCCAGAGTTAGATTGGCCAACTTTTCCAGTCCAAATAGTTTCACAAATATTCAGTAAGTACCTACCTATTACAAATTAACTATTGGATAATTATAATTTTTATATTCTAAACAGTTTTAATTTGCTCACTAATCAAAAATAAATTGTTATATTTTTTACTTTAATACTTACCTACTTATACATATGATATAATTTATGTATAGGTACACCTACTAGCTTAAAAGGTTTTAAAAATTTATTAATACCTACATGGCTAAATGTCAAATTAATTTAGTGAAAAACATAAAATATTTATAATATCCACTATGCCACTATGATAAAATAATGTTTACTAATTTCATTATATTTAATAATATACTTCACAAATAAAGACACATTTGAGGATGCTAAGATAAAAGAAAAAGAACTATTATTGTCTGCATCCAAATCTGAAAGTCCAGTAAAAAAAAAAAGAAAAAGCAGAAAGGTTTATCCAGCACAAATTGAAGTAGAAAGTGACAGTGGTGAGTATAGTTTTACTTTTCCAATAATGATAAATTATGCATAAGTGCATTTAATCAACATTCTATAGTTATACTTTATATAACAAAATATAAAAAACTTTGAATCTATGTTTTATTTTTGTATAACATTTTGATATTTTATATTTATTTAAGTATATTTACTTTTATATTATTCCTATGAGAAAATTATTAATTATTAAAGTTACATAAATATCAAATTTAAAGCGATGATGGACTTAGGTTACTGTTTATACCTGTTTATTACTTATTGTTAAAATACTAATTTTTGCATTACAGCTTGTAGTAGTACACACACAACTCCCATAAAAGTTTTGAAAACAAACCATGTAGTAGACCACCAACAAAGTGGATCTTCAGCTTATGCCGAACTGCAGATAAATCAGATTTCCGATCAGTTATTACCCAGCAACATTATTTCTTGTATGTATTAAATTCATTTGTAATTGACTGATGAAAGCAAAAATTAATTTATATGTTTAGCATCTATGAACACTTTATATGACACCCCGTATGACACTGATGCTTATACTGCAGAGAAAGAGTTACCTATGTTTGAATTAAACACTCAGAGTGTGGATCATTCCATGTCAAGTATGTGTTTTATATAAAATGCACTTGTTTTATTTTTGCCAAAAACTGCCTCAACAATTATTATTTTTAAAATAATATATAATTTAGGCGTATCAACAGAAAATCAGAAAGAATTAGTTAAGAAGTACAATGACAATATGATGAACAATTTATTTAAAAATGTAATTTCTATACTGGCATATATAAAACGATTGGACAGCAAAATAGATTCATTAATTCAAAACAATAATAATGTGCAGATAAATCAAACTTTTAACAATGATTTCAAGAAAATCTTTCCATTAAAAAATGTAGAAGCCGTGGATGACATGGAAAATAAATTAAAATTGGATGAAAACACTTCTGGTCAACTGGTATTTATGATAATATTATTATAATGTTTAAGTTATTAAAATAATTATTTACTACTATTATTATTTTTACAGAGGAATTTACTGCAAAAAATTGGTGGCACAGGACTTAAAAACTTTGTTAAAAGAGTTTTGGAAAGAATATTCACAAATGAATTATCTACAAAATATTCATGGACCGGGTTTAAAGATAATCATGCTCTTAGAAATTTAAAAATTATAAAAACCATGAAAGGTTAGGCATTTGTATAGAAATATTGATTTTTTTTAATGTTAATGCTTATAAAACTCACTATGTTGTATCATTTTTAGATGTTGCCAATAGTACTTTTTCTGAAACTGAAGCTAATTTTGAAGCACACATTAAAGACTGGTTTCGTCATGGTTCTCAAAGATATGCAAGAGAACAACAAAAAGAATCTTCATAGGTATCCAAATTTTAATTCAGTAAATACATTCATTCAGACATTCAGTATTTAATATTTATTTCATTACTAGGTATTATTTTTTTTTCAAAATAGGAAAACTAAAATGTTTTTTGAAATTGTTTATTTACTTACATTATTATTTTTAATAGTTTTTCATTATTATTTTTATAAAGAAGAAGTTATTTTAGTTTAAACTTTTATAGATTATATAATATGATCTAATTTTTTTATAATATTACTCTAAAAATGTTCCTGTACATTATTATTATTTTAATATTTTAGGAAATAATAGAAATAATAACAAAAAGTTTTAAAAATTTAAAAATATTTAGAGAGAGCACACTTTTTATACATACACTTATTACACATATTTTTTTTAAAAGGACAGTACAAAAATGTTATTTGTATACATGCTTATTGATTATTATAAAAAAAAAAGAATTAATTATATTATAAATTATGTTGTTGTGGGATTTACAAATATTATTATTATAGATAATAATACAAAATGTTGATATTCAAAGTAATAATAAAACACCTACCTAGTCAAAACGTTTGGACTTAACCTAGTTTTAATTATCAACCCACTTATTGTCATTTGTCAAAGTAAAATATGCTTCAAATTCTTAATCTAGTTCAATATATAGGTATTTAAAAAAATACCAAACATGTAACGACCAAAGCAAAGATGGTTGCATATAGTTTAAAAAAATATGATAGTGTTGAAACCATATTAGAATGGAAAATTAAACCTACCTATCTTGTACAAAACATGAATGGTAAAATTATTTAAAGATTCTTAGTATCCTGTTGTAATATTAAATAAATAGGTAGGTATAAAAATAATAATTTGTGTCAAAATTAAATTATTACAATTTATAGGTAGCTGTTATGTATTATTTATTATTTTTAAATTTATATTTAGTTGGTTCTTTTATTCTAATGAATATTTTTGTTATCTCTTTTAATATTATTATGACTATTAATTAAATTTTAGTTCCGGAAAAGGAAAGCTATACATTCTACAACAAAAAGGCATTTTTCACGATACATTCAAAATGATATATCAAATCAACTGTCACGTGTTAATCAAATTACAAACACTTATGACAGATCACAAGAACCTAAAATGAACTCAACAACAGACAATTTAGATAATATTTCAAGCATGGATTTACAAATACCAACTGCATGTAATTTACCATCACTGGTTTCATTTGATAACTTTTCGAATGTAGTTAATTCTGAAGCTAGTTGTTCTTACAATTTTACTAGTAACATAAATGATAATGATTCTATTGATGAAATTCCTTTAAATCAAAAATTAAAACAGTGGATAAGTGATTATCATGTTTCTCATAACTGTGTTAATTCACTTTTGTTAATTTTGAGATCAGAAGGATTAAAATTGCCTAAAGATGCCAGGACATTATTAAAAACACCTAAAGCTCGTGAACATAGCATAATAAATGTTCACCCTGGAACATATATACACCTTGGGGTAGAATTTATGTTAACTAAAATCTTAACTGTAAATCTTGACATTATTGAACAAAATACTACAATACAACTTGGATTTAATATTGATGGATTTCCTCTTACATCAAGTTCAAAATCAAGTTTTTGGCCCATTCTCTTAAGTTTTGTAAATATTCCTCAGTTATTCAATATTGTAATACCTGTGGGTATTTATCATGGAAAGTTTAAAAAACCGTCATCTAGTCATGAATTTTTACAATATTTTATTTCTGAAATGAAAATAATTTTAACTAACGGAATATGTATACAAGATAAATTAATGAAATTTGAAATTAGTCAGGTTGTATGTGATGCACCTGCAAAGTCATTTATTTTAAATGTGAAAGGCCATAATGCTTATCATGGGTGTAATTCCTGTATCGTTGAAGGAACATATATTGATAATAAAAGGATGGCTTATCTAGATTTAAATGCCCCTTTAAGATCAAATCAATCATTTCGAGATAAACAGGACACATTTTATCACAAACACTCAAGCCCCTTAGAGGAATTTCCAATTGATATAATTTCTACAGTGGTCCTTGAATATATGCATAATATTTGCTTAGGGGTTATGAAGATTGTATTCTGGGTAAAAGGTAAAATACCTGTTCGTTTGGTAGATCCGAACGCTGTTTCAGAAGAATTGATTAATCTTAAATGTTATTTACTATCAGAATTTAATCGCTTGCCCAGATCACTTGAAGAATGTGAACATTGGAAGGCAACAGAATTTCGCACTTTCCTTCTCTATACGGGCCCTATTGTATTAAAAGGGCGATTGAAGAAACCTCTATTTAAACATTTTATGCTTTTAAACTATGCCATAAGACTTCTTATTTCTTCAGAAAATTGTTATACCCAAAATAATTTAGCTAAAGACATGTTAAAAAGATTTGTACAGGAATATGGTTCTCTTTATGGTGAAGGATATGTTGGATATAATGTTCATGGTCTGATACATCTAGCTGATTTTGTTTTGATACATGGCCATTTGGATTTATTTAGCGCATTTAAGTATGAAAACTATTTACAGTTTTTAAAAAAAAGTTGTAAAAATGATAGATTTCCTCTCCAAGATGCATATAACCGCATCATGGAAAATATTGAAATTCAAATTAATAAAATTATATCTCCAATAATATATCCAATATTGAAACGAGAGTCAACATTTAGTACTAATTCAAATAATTCATTAACTGAAACTATGTATGAAGAAGTTGTATTAGAAAAATTTTTGGTGAGTTCAAAAAATGCTAAAGATAAATATTTTATGTTGCAAAATAATGATATAGTTGAAGTTACCAAAATAATAAAATATTATAATGGTCAGATTAAAATTGAAGCAACTAAATTTGATTATTCACCCATGTTTGATTATCCATTTACCTCAGATATTACAAAAATATTTTATATCAAAGAAATTATTCCAAAAGTTCAACCAGTTTTAATCAACTTAAACAGTTTAAAACATAAATGCTTTGTGACACCAATAGGTAATTGTAAATATATAGCTATCGCATTACTACACTCATCATAATATATTTTATATAATTATAACTTAAAAATAAAAAAAAAATTGTCATACCTACATACCTATCAACTAATAGAATCATAGTCTCATTAACTATTTTACCCAAGTTGAAGGTATAAGTTATAACTTAAAATAGTAGGTATATGTTATTATGTTATTATTAGGTACATTTAAATTTATTTTTTTTATGATCAATTGTATTTGTATTGTATAAAAGGTATTGTCTACTTCTATTTTATTATACATATAATAACATGTTCGTATAATATATTATCTATAATACAATTAATAATTATCCAAATAATTTGTTGTCTATTTTTTTTTATAATAATATAGTTAGCTATAGGTACCTATATTATAAAATATAATTTATTACATAGGTACCTAGGTACTCATATTAATTTTAATACATACCTAAATATGATAAAATGTTTTAAATTTCAAGAAGGTATCTTATTTATAACTATAGGTACATTTAAATAGGTACTTGCATTTTTTAATAATTAATATACCTAATAAATTATCTATAGTCCGGCCGCCGAGAGAACGCTACTGCGCGGCGACCAAAATTCGTCCGTTCTCACGCATCCCTACCACTAAACCCTCTAAAATGCTGGCCGCCGTTAACTCTGGCCGCCGACGCTGTCACCGCCACCGTCGCGCAGCTGCTGCGACTAGGTGGTAGAGTGGGAGAAATTTGGGTACGATACCGCGGAGCTCGATCATTTGGATGCGCGAGCGAGTAGCGTTCTCTCGGCGGCCGGACTATACTTATCTAATAAAATGTATTTTATTGTATTATGATACTTATTGTGTTTAATTAGTAAGTAGGTATACTATATTATTATAATTATGTAGATATATTAATATTTGAGTCAAAATTAAATTGTTCAAGACTTGTTTTATTTTATTTATTTACAAATAGTTAGGTATAAGTTATAGACAC
This sequence comes from Schizaphis graminum, assembly GCA_020882235.1. Lineage (NCBI taxonomy): Eukaryota > Metazoa > Arthropoda > Insecta > Hemiptera > Aphididae > Schizaphis > Schizaphis graminum. The sequence goes on from CM037036.1 coordinate 16,799,432, forward strand.
TTTTATAATGTAGGTCCCATTAAAATGGTTGTATAAATATATAATATAATATAACATATATAATATACCTAGGTACCTATCTAATAATTACCTATATTTTGTAAACAGTAATTATTAACTTACTTAAAATTCTTTAAAAACTCTGTGTCAGTTTTATTATGTTCAACCGTTATTACCTACTCATTGAAGTAAAATTAATATTTTTTTAAAATTTGTAATTTACGGTTTTATTTTTAAAATACCTATAGGTATTGATTAAGTAGGTAATAAATATGATTGAATATTAATTATTAATTAGTAGGTATATTTGACATTTAATATGAATAGGTAATATGAAATGATGAAATGAAACAATTTATTCATTTATATTTTTTTTTACTTTTCGCACGTAAATAGTATAATGCATTTCTATTTTAACGTTTAATTACTTATTTACACTAAGTACAAACTATAGAAATATTAAATACACTAAAATTTGATCTCCGAATAAACGAATTAAGGTGTCCCAATAGGTTGGGCGTAGGTTAGAAGAATTAGGGGTATAGGTTTCAAATCCGTCCGAGTGCAAAATAGTAATACCATCCACGATCGCACCCGACATTGGTTTTTTTTTTCATATACATCAATTTTGAGAGTTCTATGTGAAGTCGATGCGATGAAATAAGGTTGTTCAATATATCTCAACAAGGTGACCTATGGAAGTTATAGCGTGACCACATATAGACTATTGTTTTGCGACATCGCATGTAGTAACTTCGCGTGTCTGGACATTAAGCATCACATAAGAGTCTCTGAGACATCTCTAGGCTCTAAATATGTACATCTCACTGCTTAGTGAGAGGACTATGTAACGTCTCAGAGATTATATTTTGCACACAGGGTTATTATATTTTTTATTGGTTGTGCCGAACCGGCAACTTTATATTATATTTTTATACATTTTTAATTGTTGGGCCAAAAGGGCCGTAATTTTTCTATTATTATATTATACACCAATGTCCAATTACGACGGCGAGGCAATATTGCTTAAAACATACCGGCATTGAGTATAGATATAGTATAGTATAGTATCTATACTCCATGATACTGGTTAACGTTATTCTGTAGTAATATTATAGTGAACACATTAAAACAAATACTACACGGTATTTTATTTCACACTGAGACATACTGGTAATTGGTATCACTAAATTTACACCAGTACACGGACAAAACTCGGTAGATGCACCATATACATTTTTTAAGACACTCGAGTTCTGTGTTAGCACCGTGTTATGTGCACGGTGCAATGTAAGTGACCATGATCCCAGAAAATATTACCAGGGCATGTTAGGCCGTATATATAGCTACATGAATAAAACAATGACATGCGTATAGTGCTTCAATTGCTTATAATATACGGTTTGTACAAAAACCGTTTAATATAGTACAAGCGTATCTTATTAATAAACAGTAATTATTGTTAACAATATTATATTGCGAATTACGATTATATAATGTACTTACTTGTATTAGTTGTATAGCCTGTATCATGATGCTATTATAGTCTATCGATTCTATTAAATACTATACACGTAATTTATGCAGGTACAACTGGTTAACTGGTATGATAGAATAAATACTTTTACCAGCTTTACCTAACTTTTAGGTACTACATTATAAAACCACACAGAACACATTACACAGAATAAATTAAATGCATTTTACATTAGATATTTATAAATTATTATCTGCATTTTGAAATGTTGTAGGTAAATTTATCATTCAAAATCATAACTTTTATTGATTTTGTTATAACTTAAGTAGGTGGCTGGTGGACAGGTGGTCATTATTAATTATAATACATTACAAATAAATGTAATAGATTTACCTAACCTATACAACATATGTATAATATATTAATATGTATATTATACATATAATGTATAATATATTAATATGTATATTATACATATAATGTATAATATATTAATATGTATATTATACATATAATGTATAATATATTAATATGTATATTATACATATATACGTTATTAAACTATTAACGTGGCACGCTAAATTTCAAGTTTCAACACAGCACAATACTAAAAACTAAAATAAGAGGATACAAATAGTGTGTACAATACATACTATCATTCTTAAATTCTTAATCCAATATTGCAATGTATAGCACCCCACACTCCTATAATATAATATAATACTCCAATAAACTCTTATAAAATATGAATTTAAACAGAAATTAATAATTATATCCCTATAATACCTATAGTTATTAGTTAAAGGAAATAATAATATTAATAAAATGGATAACAAAAAACATATCCTAACAAAAATTGTGATAAATATAACTTAACAGTTAGTTACAAAAATTGGTCTAGACATTTGAAATATATTCGTCATCAAACAAATGATGTAGATCAAACAATTAAACCAAAATGTAATAAAACATACAAAGGTATAGCAACAAAATAAATAAAAACAAAAAAAGAGAGAATACCAAAACCACATAAGGTTTTCAATTTTAGTGCAAAAATGTTTGAAAAGAAAGATAATCGACCTATTTGATCTATTCTAAAAATTGAAGAAACTGCATTTCAAAGTAGATTAATAACTTATATTATTAAAAATGATATGGGTATTAAAGATGTACAACTATTTTTAAATCGTTTAGATAACCCAGTAATAGGACGTATTAAACAGGCATTAAAAAAAACAAATTTAAAAGTAAATATTATGTTTCTTGTTATATATAAGAAAGGTAGTGAAGAAAATATGGAATATGAAGAATGTAATTTTAAAACACAAAATTCTAACTTAAATGATTTTTATATAAATGCAAAAATTAAAATTGTAAATGAAATAGAAGATTTTGTGATGAGAAATTCTCAATAGAGACTTGATCAAATTTTGAGTTTGGGAATAAATTTAAATAAATATGTTTCTTTTAAAGGTTCTTCATATATTCCATTACCTGAAGATATTCAAAATAAACATGCTATTATAAATGTTAAAAATGAAGATGATAAATGTTTTCTTTGGTCAATACTCTCTGCTTTACATCCATGTAAAAAAGATCCACAATGAGTTACGAAGTATTAAAAATGGGAAAATGAATTTGATGAAGAATTAAAAGATATACATGTTCCAGTAAAAACCACAGACGTTCCAAAATTTGTTAAAAGAACAAAAGATATTTCTATTAATATTTACTATCTAGAAAAAAAATCAAAAATAAACATATATTTGTACCATTAGAAATAACTAAAATTGAAAAAACTAATCATATAGATTTGTTGTATTTAAGAGAGGATATTGAAAATAAAGGTCATTATTGTTGGATTAAGGATTTATGGAAACTTTGTGGAAGTCAAATGACAAAAGATGGTCGTAAAAGATTTTTATGTAAAATGTGTTTAAATAGTTTTGAAACAGAAAATAAGTTAAATGACCATAAACATTATTGTGCTAATAATAAAGCTGCTAAAATAGTTCTACCAGAACCTTATAATAAAACTTTAGAATTTGAGAACTATAATAATTCCTTAAGAATCCCTTTTGAAGTTATAGCTGACTTTGAAGCTACACCCTAACCAATATACACATGTCAACCAAATGATACAGAAGCTTTTAAAAAATGTTATCAAAAACATATACCTAATAATTTATGTTATTATATTAAATATAGTAATGGTGATTATAAACCCCCTGTGGTATATTCTGGTCCAAACGTAGCTCAAGAATTTATTAATTGTATAAAAAATGAAGAAGAAGCTATTTCAAAAATATATGATAAAATAGTTCCTATGGAAACATTGAATGTAGAACAATTAAACAATTATTATAATCAATCTGATAAATGTCATATCTGTGAATGATATTTATTAGAATTACCTCCAAGGTTAGAGAAAAAATTTAAAATATTTAACAAGACTATTGAACACTATACAAATAATAATGATATTGAAAATATTAATAAATATAAAGATAAACTTGAAGATGAAACAAAAAATATAAATATAAATATGAGAAAAGTTCGCGATCATGAACACTTAACTGGAAAATATAGAGGAGCGGCTCATTCTACATGTAATCTTAATTTCCAAAATCCACGTTTTATTCCAATTGTTTTTCATAATCTTTCAGGTTATGATGCCCATCTATTTATAAAAGAAATTGGGAACGATAATAATTCAATAAAATTAATCCCAAATAATGAGGAAAATATATTTCTTTTTCAAAAATGATACCACGTGTAATAACTAAGAAAGGTAAAGGTAAAGACTAAAGACAAAAAAGACAAATAAATTTAAAGAACTTAGTAAATATTTTCCTAAAGAACATTTAGATTTAGTTACAAGAAAGTTACCTTATCCCTATGAGTATATGGATTGTGAAGAAAAATTTAATGAAACATGTTTAGCTCCTATAGAAAAATTTTATAGTTCTCTCACTGATAAAAATATAACAATAGAGGAATATAAAAACTCACAAAAAATCTGGAAAGTTTTTAAAATAATAAATCTTCGTGAATTCACTAGATTATATAATATGATTGATGTTTTATTGTTAGCAGATATAATAGAAAATTTTAGAGACATTTCTTTAAAGAATTATAAATTAGATCCTCTGTGGTACTACACTACACCAAGATTTGCGTGGGATTGCATGTTAAGAATGGCAAAAGTAAAATTAGATTTATTAACAGATATAGATCATATATTGATGTTCGAATCTGGAATCAGAGGCGGTTTATCTCAATGTAGTCAAAGATATTCAAAAGCAAATAATAAAAAAAAGTTGGTAAGTGAGTATCGCTCTGCTGTACATTAGGGGGTGGGGTGGACCTCGGACTAGGGTAGGTTAAATTTGAATGTAATGATAGGTATCATTGTATACGAAAAACGATTCTGAACGGAGATGATTTGTCAGTCTAGGATATATTATATTTAAATATTGTCATATATTCTATTTTGAAACAAATAGTATAGTTACTATAGTTACTTTATAATATCTGTTTATTAATAAAAAAAGTATTTGGCCAACATTCGAATTATGAGCGTATGAAATTTAATTTAAATTTTGACATATTTCGTATAAATTCGAACTTTAAGCACTTATAAAAAAAAATTGTAACTAACGATTTCGGATTTTTTTTTATCACTTTAAGAACAACTTATAAAAAACCTTGTATTAAATTTTAAAGATTTTCTGGCCAGCCAAAAATTTTTCATCGTTATTTAAAAAAAAAATACTTAAAAAAACTGAAAATTTCAATTGTCTATAAATAGCTCAAAAAAAGTTAAAATACTTTGAAAATTTAACGGTGTATAGAACAACACTAACATTAACATTTGGTCAAAATTTCAAGTATTTACAATGATTGGTTATTGAGTTACAGCAAAATCAAAAAATCGATTTTGTCGAAAAGTGGTTTTTCGTAAAATTGCCGTTTTTTCGTCACTTTTTTTTTTGTTTTTCTCGATGTTTTTGAAAACTATTTGAAAATTTTAATTTTGACCTCCCTAAAGTACCAACTAGATTCAATTTCCTATTCAAAGAGGGGCTGAAGTCAAAAATCGGAGCATTATTACTGCTCCAAATGTTGGAGTCAGACACAAAAAAAAAAAAAAAAAAAACACACATCATTGTAAAAGCAATACATTCATCACTTCGTTCAGAATCTAATATATGGGAGATAAATTTAAGAAAAAGGAGGAATCAATATTTTTACAATACTTGGATGCAAATAATCTTTATGGGTGGGCAATGAGTAAATATTTACCTACTGGAGATTTCAAATGGGTTGATAATCTGAATAATTTTGATGTTATGAATATTTCTGATGAATCGTCTAAAGGTTATATTTTAGAAGTAGATTTCGAGTATCCTAAAGAACTTCATGATCTACATTCAGATTTCCCTTTAGCACCAGAAAGACATTTTGATAACAAACAACTTCCAAAATTATTAACAACTTTGTATGATATGAAAAAATATATAATCCATTATGAAACTCTAAAATTATATATTAAACTAGGTTTAAAATTAGAGAAAATTCATAGAGTGTTAGAATTTAGTCAATCTCCTTGGTTAAAAGTTTATATTGATTTTAATACTAATCTTAGATCAGAAGCTAAGAATGATTTTGAAAAGCAATATTTCAAATTAATGAACAACAGTGTTTATGGACGTACAATGATGAATGTTAGAAATCATGTTGATATAAGATTATGTTCTATTGCACTCTATCTATAAACATTAATTGCAAAACCAAATTTTGATAGATGGACAATTTTTACAGAAAATTTAGCAGCAATCCATATGAAAAGAACACACATTTATTTCAAACAACCATTATATATAGGAATGTGTGTTTTAGATTTATCTAAATTGTTAATGTACGATTTTTATTATAATTTCATAAAGAAAAAAGCGGGTAAGTGAGTATCGCTCTGCTGTACATTAGGGGGTGGGATGGACCTCGGACTATGGTAGGTTAAATTTGAATGCAATGATAGGTATCATTGTATACGAAAAACGATTCTGAACGGAGATGATTTGTCTGTCTAGGATATATTAAATTTAAATATAAAATTTTCAAGATCTTACGTCAAGTAATTTTTTAAAAATAACAAAAATCGAAAATTATTTATTAGTAAAACGTTATTTTACACGTGTATTTTTGATTTCAAATTAAAATTAAAACTTTAAACACTCGTACAATTTTTTAAATTGAATAATCCTCAAACTTTTTTATAATTATTCTAAGCTTAACTTATGGACAGCATAGTATTAAATTTTCAATTCTTAGCTTCTGATAGAAAAATATTTATAAATTTTTAACTACCAAATAGTGAAAAATATTCATGATCTTGACGAATTTTTGTCAATATTTGAACTTCAAATGCTAATAAAAAAAAATTGTGCCTATGTATTTTTATAATTTTTGAATAAGAGTTAGAACTATTATATAGGGCGGCGGACTAAATCAGGTTTGTAGTGCGCCGGTCGTCTCTGATTGGCTGAAACATTTACGGTCGCACCGGTTAGTATACAGTGCTGTCTCAAATAAACACATAATACACCGTGTTAATAAAAATATTTAATAAAGTAAATAATAATATTAAGTTTATAATATGGCCGATAACAAAAAAAAAACTGTTGTGCATTATACTCCTATGCGTCATTACTTGAGTGCCCAGTATAATAATTACAGTAATTAATAATTAATATCACCACTTTGTATGCAATATCGGTGGCACCCAATGTAGACAAGGTGGTGGAGGGGAACCGGTCCCCGCCTGCGCGACGAGGTACGTTCTAATTCCGGTCGGAGTATAGATCTGCTATTTTATGGAAATAAATATCGCTTTCCCTATACACATAAAAATAAATATATATATATAGAAAATCATTACCCAATTAGCATATTTATAAAATTAAAAGAGAAATATTTAAAAATGTAGTATAATTTGTAACTTATAACTTTTGTTTGTATTTACAACAAAATAGGTATCAATTAAATATTCATACAATTACCTATTTATTAAAAAAATCATTAAAACTATTTAAATTAAAAAAATAATTAATTTAGATTTCAAAATATTACCTGTTCTGTTCTTGAAATAAATGATTGATAATCAATTTTGTAAGTGAATTTTGAGCTTCATCAGACAGATTACCGTTATTTAATCCAGCATCAACAAATATACACCTTCAATCATTTGTGGTGTGTAATAGATCAAGCAGAGTCTAAAATTAGTGGTAGGTATTAAATTAGACATTTGTCATTTGTAATTTGAAATGTATTATACTATTTAATAATTATTAAATGTTAGGTATAGAAATGTACGTAGGTACCTACTTTTTTAATATTATTATACTATATATTCTATATGTCTATATATATTCTTATATTTAAGAAGATAGGTTAGTAGTTAGTACTTAATACATAATAAGTATAATATACCTACTAATAGATATAGGGGGGTATTGAGATATACCTCAATACCTATATAGATAAAATAACTTACTTCTGTCGACCATTCAATAGTCCTCCTTTCATTGGTATTGGAATAATATGATGTAGAGCTTGGCAAGGTAATTGTAGATGATGAAGAATTTGTTAGTGTTGAATATACTGTATTATTATTACTAAACTCAACTACTTCAGCTGTGTTCGAGTCTGTCTGCACAAGTATAGCATATTTTGGTCTGTTCGAGAGACTAGGAAAAAACTTTTTACAATAGTAAATAAATCAACATTATACATCATTACTTATACATAACCAATTAATTAACAATTAATTTATAATATTTGGAATGTAATGTTTTGAAAATGTATCAATTATATTTGAGTTTAAATATGTGAAGAACAAATAATTTCAAAACATGGAATGGAAAATCACTTTATAATATTTGATATGTCATGTTCGGAAAATATTTTGATTATATTATAGGTTTAAACATGAAGACTAGAATAAGGAGACCAAACTCCGCTTCTGATAAAGCCCCGAAATGAGTCGCACGATTAAACGGCCACAGGTGTCGCTGCGTACGCTGAGGTTGCTACATATTGGTGGAGGCGCCGAAGCCTGTAATAATTACAGTTGTATTGGATTACATGGATTTTGTTTCAGTTTTTATTAATTTATAAGTTTAAGTAATTTAAATTTTTTATATTACGAATGAAAAATTAAGTTTAAGTGAAATAAGATTTTGAATAGCAAAAAATTAAGTAATTAATACTGAGTATAGGTTTTAAAAGGAAATTTAAGTTTTAAGAGAGATAAACGAATTTGAAATGAAAAATTAAGTTTAAGTGAAATAAGTTTTTGAATAACAAAAAATTAAGTAATTAATACTGAATATAGGTTTTAAAAGGAAATTTAAGTTTTAAGAGAGATAAACGAATTTGAAATGAAAAATTCAGTTTAAGTGAAATAAGTTTTTGAATATCAAAAAATTAAGTAATTAATATTGAATATAGGTTTTAAAAGGAAATTTAAGTGTTAAGAAAAAATAAACTATTTAAAAATTAATTAATTAATTAATTAACATAATATTTAATTAAAAACAATAATTTAATATCAGAAAAATAGTTAATCTATTTAGATTAAATTATTATTAGCAGTAGTGACAGTTAAATAATGGAATGTGGTATTTAAAAAATAACGAAAACAATTTAACTATAAATTTAAATACAGAAAATATTAAATTGGTTTCTCAGAGTTTTAATTTATTGGAATCTGATAGAGAAGGACTAATACAATTTCTCAATAATTTAACGTTAGAACAAGTACAGATTTTATTTAATGCTAGTAACGCAATTTGAGTAGAATATTTTGAAGGTAATATAAAAAATTTAAAAAAAAAATTAGATATTTTTGAATCACCCTTATCGCAAGAGGAATTTGATATATTTTTTAACGGTAAATTAGGACAATTACCATATATAAAGAAAGACAGACTAGGTACAAACGATTTTACATGAACAATTCGGTATAGTAACAACGGTCCATACTCAGGAACACTTAAGAGAATTAGCACGTAATATAAATAAATAAATAATATTAAAATAAATAGCGATTCAACACAAACATTAACTAATAACTTAACAGAAAAATTAAAAGGCGTAACAAATTTAGAAAACAAAGACAAACAGAGCAGTCTAAAATTCGACGACACAACGTTTATTCTAGACAAAACAGTAGATAGTAACAATTTCGATACAAATCTAACAAACTACATAGAACCGACTAAATTAATTAATAATTATAATAATCAAAAAGGAACAAAAGTAAAAATGGAATTTAAAACAATGATCCATCAACCACAAACGTTTTCGGGGAAAATTGGAGAAGACGTTGATTCTTTTATAGAAAATTTCGACTTAGCTGCAATAATCAATAATTGGGGAGAAACAGAAAAAATAACGTTATTACCATTATATTTAAAAGACTCAGCATCAAAATTTTTCAAATTAATAAAAACCAAAACACTAAATATAAACTGGGAACAAATTAAACAACAAATTAAAGAGAAATTTACCAATGTTGGAAATGACAAATTACTTAGAATAAAATTAAACCAAAGGAAATTAATGGACAATGAAACTTTAAACGAATTTATAATAAATATAATGGAACTCTGTTATAAAATTAATCCAAACATGATAGAGGAAGAAATCTGTGAAAAAATATTAGCAGGTTTACCAGACGAAATATATAATAAAATAGAAATTTTAGACAACACTAACATAACTAAAATAACGGACAATTTAAAAAGATATGAATTAGCAAAAATGGTTAGACAAACAGATGAAAAACAAAATTCAAATGTAAACAAATTAAATGAAGAGATAAATATTTTAAAAAAACACATTCAACAATTAACCACAGACTTAAGAGAAAAACCGATACAAAATTATGCACCAAATTATATCAACAGAGCTAATAACACGAACGAATTTTATAACCAACAATTTCCAAATCAATATTTTGAAACACATCCTCCGTACTTTAATCCGAACCAACCAAACTCTAGATTTACATACAATCGAATTAACCAAAATATACCAAATACAGTTACACAACAACAGAATCAGTACCAAAACTACAAACACTGGAACCCTACAAGGCCGACACCAACGTGTTATGGATGTGGCAAGGTGGGACATATTAAAAGAAATTGTCACAATCAAAAAAACTAAAACTCCTGCAGACACCTGGGTCTGTAAAGGGTATTTTTCCAAAAACCAGGAATAAAAGCAGTATAACCAATGAAATAAATCATGTAATGTATAGTTGCTACAACATAAACGAACACATAAAACATAAAATCGAAATATTAGGAAAAAATAACGATCAACCGACAACTACTGTTAGATACCGGAGCTAGTGTGAGTCGGGGGCAGTCGTCCGAAAAATGATAAGACTATAAAATGATTATTCCGAAAAGTAGTTCCACAGTAGTACCAACTGAATGAATCAAATTTACCATATATTCAATTAATTAATTATATAATTTATATTGATAATAATTATATTATTGATGATAAAGTTATACAATTATATCCCGCAATTTTTAAGCGGGAAAAACTATTAATTAGGTTATTGCCATATTTTATGTTAATTAATATTTGCGATTGCTAATTATTAAATTATATTAATTTATGTTAATTGATATTTGCTAGCTAATTATTAAAAATGGATGCGATTATAAACAACAACTATGGTAACATCACATATTTATTTTTTAATATATTCTATAATTTACTGAAAAAACATTAAATCGTGGATATGTTTTTGAATTAAAATTTTAAAGTGTATTGTTTTAAGTAAAAGGTTATGCTTTTTTTTCAATGTAATTTTTTTTGTATCTAGCTCAAAAATATATCCATTGTAAGCAAGGCCGTAACTGTGGGGAGTGTCCAGGACCCCCCCCCCCCACCCCCCGAAATTTTTAAAAGTAGAAATATTTTAGTGGTGAATATAATTTATTGACTATACATTTTCAGCATTTATATTTAAAAAAATGTTGTATCCTCGAATTTTTTTTTCAGTTATGGCCTTGATTGTAAGATTTATAAGTTTTTTTTATAGATTGTTCAATTTCTGTGTACAAGTATGTAAATGGTATACAATATAGTTAGAATATTAAATGTTAACATTTAAGTATGTACTTATAAAATAGGCATATAAATATGTATAATTTTTTTTTCTACCTTTGATACCTATGTTTATTTTATATGTAGCTAATTTACACAATATTTAACAACTAATAACTAATAATAAAATAGGAACTAAAAATCCATATAAAAAAAAAACATTAGGTAAACAAGTTAATTTGAAAATATTAATTCTAGATATTAAATTAATTACTAAAATATACAAAAGTATTGTATAAATAACTTGTAAATTGAATTTAACATTTTTTGTAAAAAAATTTGTTTTATTTTTCTCAATTTGCATTATATACATTTTCTTTTTATTATATACTGAATAATTGAATACATAATATTATATTGTATTGTGTACAACAATATTGTTCAAACTATTACTTATTACAACCTTGATGATTATTGTTATGAATATTTTCTGACTGAATAAATTACAAATTACCTATCATGTTTTTGTTTTTATGGTTAATACCTTGTAATGATTTATGTTTTATTTCCTAACTGATTGAAGTTAATTTAGATATTGATTGAGTATTTTAAAATATTTATTATTTAATACTAACAGTGTTCTTCTCTTGTCAGCCTTTACATAGTTTTGTAATTGGTAAATAAATAAAATAATATATACAAGTAACACAATATAATATTAAAAGTAAGTATTGTTTATTTTATTTTATTTATTTTATGGCTTGGTATTTATTTAAATTATAAAACCTTAGTAAAATACATTGAATATTGTAATTAACATAAATATTATAAGATTGATACTTTGCTTTGAACATAAAAATACTTTGTATATCATAGTCGATTGCTTAAAAATTTCTTTATTAATTTATTATAAAACTGAAATGCTGCCATGCTGGTTTGTAATATAAAAATATATATTTTTTTATATGTTACATGTTTATAGATTTTCCAGATATCCTTCATGACCATAATTATGACATAAGAAATCCTGAGAACGGTATGTATTTACTATTAATGTTATTGATTACTCTTTCTAATTACAAGCAATAAACAACTATAGCTATTTTAAAAATTCCTGCGAATTCCGTTCAATTTTATACCTAAAAAATAAAAATATTTTCTATTAACATAATATTTTTTTTTACTACGACTAAATTATAATGTACATCATAGATCCAGGAGAAGAAAATTATAATTTGTAATATATTAAACTAAGCCAAACCCACAATTTAGAACAATGTGGGTTTCAGTGTACGAAAAATAAAAATTTTATACTAACTACTTTTTATTACAATACCTGTAATCATATTTCTGCTTAGGTGTCATTCAGCATGATCATAATTATGGTGAAGAACTGATACAAGATGAAGTCAATAATGGTATGTACTTATAATTGTGTACGTTTTAATAAAGCTCGTGGGAAAGCATACTCATATTCTATTATCATCAGCTTTTAGATGAGTAATAATAATCATATTGTTCTATAAAAAAATAAAATATTAGTTATAATTAAATATTTGTGACTCAACTTTTTTTTTTATTTCAAAACTTATATTATATCATTTGGCTATTCCAAAATAAGCAGATGCTATGTTTTATGATGACCCAGCTGAACAAGTTGACAATGGTATATTTTATACAGTATTATAATAATCTTTAAATGTCTTGACTATCCAAATTTTTTTAGATGTACCTCCGAATGTATTAATTGACGCAAGGCCCGAATCTTATACATTGGTTGTTGGGGTTCAGAGGAACACTCAAATATTTAAAGATAATCTAGGTTTTTTATATTATAAAAACAAAGAAACCCAATTTAAAATGTAAGTTATAGCTTATAGAGATATGAAAAGTCTTTATTTGAAAACATACTTAAAAATAAATATATTATCTTCAGGTTCTTAATTGAAAAAAAAAAATAATATTTTTTTTTTTATTTTTTATTTTTTATTAAAAGAAAATATATACAATCTGTAATAACAATACAATAAGTAATATGGTTGATTTATTTACAAAACTGGACGGCTTGATGGAAGGGAGTGTCCAAACAACACTACTTCAATTCTAGACTTTTATTGGTTTTTTTTTTTTCATTTATTACATTTTTTATTTTTTTTTTTTTTTATTGGTTGAGGAGGTCCCTGGGCCAATTTCGCTTTAGACGACGTGGATGGTTATCGGGGAGAGTGACGGATGAGAGATTGGAAATGAGAGGATTGGGGTGGTTGACTGTGTTATTATGAAATAATTTATAGTAGTGGGAGGCTAGCGTGCTTATGTATGGGATTTTAAGGTGAGAGTGGAGTGTGAGGTTGCTGACGTACCAGGGTGCGTTTGTGAGGAGACGAAGACAAATTGATTGGAAGGATTGGAATTTTTGAAGGTTGGATTTTTTGGAGGTACCCCATAGCTGTATTCCGTAAGTCATTGAAGGGCGGAGAATTTGTTTATAGATAAGGAGTTTTGTGTTGAGAGGGAGATTTGATTTAAGAAGGTGTTTCATTTTGTGGAGTTTAAAGTTGAGTGATTTCCTTTTTGTTTTTATGTGAACTGCCCAAATGAGTTTACTGTCGAGGTGAACTCCGAGGTAACGGGTGGCTTGTGCTTTGGGAATCGTGTCGTTGTTGAGGGTCATTGGAGGACTATGGTCTGGACGTAGAATAAAGGTTATGTGGCTAGATTTATTTGGATTTATTTTGATTCTCCACAAGTTGAACCAGTTTTGTAGTTCATTGAGATGGGCTTGTACATTATCAGATGCTATGGTTATGTCAACATTCGTTGATATTATGCCTGTGTCATCTGCGAAGGTAGCAAGAGTGGTGTTCTCGAAGTGAGGAATGTCGGAGGTAAATATATTGTAAAGAGTAGGTGCTAGAATACTTCCCTGGGGGACGCCTGCTTTTATGTAGTGAATTTGTGAGAGTTCGTCCTCACAGCGAACGACGAAGGACCGGTTATGAAGGAAAGATTTTATAGTTAAAAACAGGGGGGCTGGTAAAAATCGTATTTTATATAGTAGGCCTTCGTGCCAAACGCGGTCGAACGCCTGAGCTACGTCGAGAAATACGCCAGTGGAGTACTGTTTGTTTTCGAGAGTTTGTGCAATTATGTCGATTATTCTGTGGACTTGATGGAGTGACGAATGTTTATTTTTGAAACCGAATTGAGTGTGGGGGATTAAATTATGGCTTGCTAATATAGGGTTTAGTCGCTTTAGTATAATCTTTTCTAGAATTTTTGAGAATGAAGGTAATAGGCTGATGGGACGGTATGAAGAAGGCAGGTCAGGAGGTTTGTCAGGTTTTGGGATTAGAATAATTATGGAGTGTTTCCATGAATGAGGAATCTGGGAGAGACGAAGAATTGAGTTGAAGATGAAGGTTAAGAGAAGAATGGCTTTCTTGGGCAAATGTTTTATAATTTGATTTGTTATGAGGTCATGACCTGGAAATTTTTTGTTTGATAACTTACTGATAATAAATTGAATTTCGCTGGGAAAAAATAATATTAAAAATGTTTTACAAAAATTACATTTAATCTGAATCTAGTCTATTTATATAACTTACTATTTAGATATTTGGTATGTTATGAAAAAAAACTTATGAATCAATGTCGTGATACGGCTTTTGTCAGCACTAACCATAATGAAAGGCGTTTGGTGTTGACAAAACGTCATAATCATCTTGTAAGGGATTTTAATGAAGAAATTCCTTTACTTCGACAAGAGTTAACCACAAGATGTCTGGAGAAAAACATACGGTCATACACTCCACGAGGTATCTACCTTGAATCAATCGTGAAGTAAGAATTCAACAGTTGTTTTTTATGTGTTTTGTTTACATTTTAGTTATGTAATGTATATCATTATATAAGGTATCCATACTAATAACTATGAAATTACTTTATTACTTGATTGAAATAATTATAAATGGGATAAATCTATTTATTAGTTACCCTAATGGTGCTCTTAATTACACCTTTGTACAAGCATCAGAAAGAATGCGTAGTATGAGGCGTAGTTATTTTCCACCAACTCCACAAAATGTGAGCCATCTACACACATTGATGATTCAAGAAGGTAACTCACAGTTTGCAAATACATTACAAAATCCACCTAAAAGGTAAAATTTGTTTTCAATATTTATAGAAAAATTAAATAAATTACTAAATTTTTGTAGGTTTTACCAAGGTCCTCTTATGGTGAATGGCAACATAGAAGGTGTACTGTTTTGTAATACTTCAAATATTGAAGAAATAATGCCAGAATTACAAAATGTATATTTATTTAATAAGAATTCTTCACGGCCAATCACATTAATTCATTGTTTTGTATACATAGGTCCGTGTTGCTGGATGTGATGGCACCTTTAAAGTAGTACCAAAATTTTTAGAAAATAGTGCTTACCAGCTATTCACTTTTCATGTGATTTATAAAAATGTTGTAAGTTTCAATTAATGACAGTAATTTACCTATTTAATTAATTAATAAATGAATAAACTATTCTGTAATATTTTGTAATAGACTTTTCCACTGGTACATGCACTATTAACTGGGAAGACACAAGAAATTTATGTGGCATTGTTGTTATACATAAGAAATGTGCTGCCCTTATTATACAACAATGTAATAATAATTACTGATTTTGAGTTGGGTCTCATTAATGCTTTAAAAATTGTATTTCCTGAAAGTCAACATCAAGGATGCTATTTTCACTTCTGTCAAGTACAAATATAAGAACAGAATATTTAGTTTATTAAAATTTGAATTGTATATTAATTAAATTATTTTTTACTCATGAAGGCTGTCATACGTCATGCGAGAAATAAAAGGGTTAGAGTCTTCAATTTAATGAAAACTAATCCTATAGCTGCACGTGTACTTAGAATGGTAATAAATAATAAATTATCTAAACTAATAACTGAATAATTAGTAATTTACTTTACATAGAAATCATAATATTATATACTTTTTATTTTCCTGAAGATTCTTGCTTTGCCATATTTGCCAGCAACACGGCAAGGTGAAATCATACCATCAATGGTAGATGGATTTCATTCCATTATTGAATATGTCAATCAATACCTACCCAGAAATAGCAGCACAACTTGAGGATTTCCTGTTGAACTATGTTTGGGCATATTGGTTTGACACAATGGGACCGTCAGCAATAACTGTCTACAACCAAGACATAAGAACAAATAATTATATAGAAACTTACCACGCATCAATATTGAAACTAATTAAACCACACCCCAAAGTTTGGGAATTCCTTAGTATGATTTAACTACTATAATTTATATATCTTGCTTTTTGTCATATTTGTTTATTTTCAGCTAGTAATTTGTATTTTATGTATTTGCATGTAGAACCGTAGCCATAATTTGGGTTTAATTTATAGGGGTAAGTATTTTCTATGTTAGGAAAATAGAATGTTATTTCTAAATGTTGCACGATAAAAGTCATGTTTTAACTAAATTTTAAGTTTTAAGACTACTTACACTTATTGTTACTAAGTATATTCAGGTATTCAATATGTTGGTCAAATGTTTTTAATATTAAAGAACAAATGAAGTAAGAAGAAGCGAAATAAATTATTATATTATGCCATCTTTAAATTTGTATATATCTACTATCTATGTCCTAGGTAAGTATGATCATTGATTATATAGTACTATAGTGTACTATATAATCAATGGTATGATATAATTAATATTATGTTAAAGCAAGTTGTATGATAGCATGTAGAATATTTGTATCATAACTCCCATGTTTCTATGTCAGGTAAGTATTATATTATGTTAGTTGTATAGTAATATAACCATATAATCTTTAAAAATGTATGCTTTTAGTTTTATGTATTATGTATAGTAGAAATAATATGTATAATGTGCAAGAGGTATACATAATGTTTGTTAAATAATAGTTCTTCAATATCAAAGTAAGTAAACTGTGAAAAATTCAAAAATTACAGACTAATTAAAATTAATTTATAATATAAAAATAAGTAATACCTGCTAATTTACAGCTCAGTTACTGTTCTTGGAGAATCAATATAATATTGAATTTAAACAGCTGATGCACAATCTAAGAGTAAGAAATAAATAACAACATTGAATATATTTTATTTGAAATAAACATATATATGGTTTTCATATACCTATTATTTAATATTTTAACAGATTCGTAATGGTGTACCAACCAGAGCACGGGTACAAAACACAGCAGCCATTAGAGAGTTTCTCGAGGAGCTTGCTCAAGATATAAATCCTGATCGTATAGTGACCTTCCTAAGGAGAGCTGGCCATAGAGTAGATGGTTATATTGCTCAAGAAATCGGTCCAAATCCTGATAAATTTACTATTCTGATTGAAAGAAAAAAAGCATACCTACTATAATATAATAATCCTTGTATATAGGTGAAGAAGAACTTTTAATAAATGCTGCCCAATAAATTAACCATTTGGATGTTTAATGATGTTAATTTGTAAATATTTGTATATAGTACATTGTACTTATGTTTGTATATGTTGTTAATTTGTTTGTAATATGTAAATAGTTGTAAATAGTGTTAAGTATGTACTTATTTGTAAATTATGTAAATTTGTAAATATGTGTGTACAGTGTTGTAAAGTATTTGAGTAAAAGTATTTAGATACTTAAAAAAAATCTTACCTTATGAGAATTATATTTTGAATTGTGTATTATTTATGTACAAATAAACTACGATGTTCTGCAGTTCCGCTATAAAAAAATAATAGCAATATTTGATAAAAGTTTGCACCCAAAAACCACGATATAAGACAAAACAATAATTGACCGCCAGATGGCGCAACAAATCGGGATAGCAAACCAAAATAAATATAATAGACACAAACTTTATAAAAAAAAAGTGTTACATACAAGTACGTTCAGGGCCGCATTTAAGATTTAACCGCCCCGTGAAATCAAATTCTGCCTTAAGAATCAAGAATTTAACAATTGAAAAAATAAAACCTATAATATATATATATTTTGATTTATTTTTTTTTTTAATCAGTATTTTTTGTTACATATAGTAATTAGTAAAGTTAGCCTGTATATTTAATCTATGCGTTAGGTCACTATAATTATATAAATACGTTTAAATGGTTAAGTTCTGCGAACAATATATTATTAACATTTTTATTTTTTACACTATATTCTATATTTAAAACTTTAATTTATTGAACATATAATATGTACAGAACTGGAAGTAGTCAAAACTAATATAAAATAGTGAATACGTGAATTTAATTATAATAAAGTGATCAAGAAATTACCTATATCAGTGTGTTTCCTAAATCCTAAATATTGTAAAAATTACATCATTAACATTTTTCTTTGAATCTCTAATTACAATTAAATTGATGATCACTTTTATGGTATAAATCATAATAAATAATGAATAATTAATACAAATTGTAATAAGACATAACTCAATCATACTCAAATATTTTAAGTGATGGCTATCGTTAATAGAGTTTAATCATAGAATATAGACAACAATACAGTTATTACAATTTAATATTTTTAATCTGTATCCATCTATGCTAAATGATAGGTAATTAGAATCTAAAGACATAATTATTAATTACAACAATAACAAAAAAAAAAACGACATATAAAACTTGCCAGTTAAATTAAAATACTCCTAGGACAATTACACATTGGCATTTTTTCCAGGATCACGACCGCCCCCTTAGGTAAATCTGCCACCCGCTGCAATCGCAGCCATTGCACCCCCTTAAATGCAGCCCCAAGTACGTCGAAACTTCCTAAGTAAACTTAAAATGTAGATAAAAACATAAAGTTTCAGAAAAGTTACAAATTTTTGTATTCAAAAATACAATGAATTTCGCCAGGCTAAAGATTGGAGGTTTATTGTGTAATTAGAAAAATTTGAAGTTGAAATATTTAATTTAACATTTGATCGTGGACCGTGGTATAATAACATAATGAAACGTAGATTCCAAAGTTTTATTTACAAAAACCTAAATACCTCGTTTTTAGCCCCGATTTGAAGGTGGTTTGCAATATGAAGACGATTACCGTGTCAAGCATTCAAGCCCAAATGTTCTGTCATTATGCGGCAATGATATGATATATTATAATTTTGAAAAATTCTTACGAAAAAACTATTGTCTCTACAGCTATAAAAGTTACGTTTCTAAACAATGGTTAGGACCCTCCAAAATTATCCTGTTGTTGGGGTACCTTCAACCCCCCCCCCCCCCAAATATATGTTTGAAAAACCTTAGTGGTCGTTCGACGTGTCTGAAACTCAAGATTCTGGTATTTTGGAGGATTCTAATCAAAAGTGGTATCTTTTGTCGAGACTCTAAAAGCCGTTTTTACCCCACTTTGGGGTTTTGGAATTCCGAAAATAGTTTCTTCATAAAAAGTTTTGTTTTAAGTTATTTTACATAAAATCTTACGGTGGTCGGAGGGTCCTATGCCCCCCCCCTAGATATTTTGAAAAATGTTTATTTTTTGTTCCACGTTTCTGAAATTCGAAGGTTCGATTTTTTGTAAATCGGTGATCAAAATCGGCGTCTTGTGTCGACACTGTAGGAGCCTTATTTACCCCTCTTTTTGGCATCGGAAATTAGGGTTTTGCAGCTTTTGGACTTTATCGCCGCGGAACACTTAGACTTTGGGTGATTAGAGCAATTTTTTTCTACGCATCGTTAAGGAATTTTTGTCAAAAATCGAACGGTACCAAAACCAAAGAAATCGAACGTTTTGTTGGGAAGTTATGATTTTCTTTTTCTTTTTTGGTACTTAGATTTTACGTATTTTCCGAATTTTTTGAAATTGAGTTTTCGTTCAATCTTTTTGAAATTCGAGTGCTGACTTATAAATGCTATGACGAGTTATAAAGGTTCTATGGTCAAAATGCGTAGGATCATTATTTACCCAAAAACAGTTGAAAATTAAATCACTTGTTTTTTTGTATACACATTATACGTTTCTTTATGGTATACCTACCCCCGTATATCGATTTAACGAATTATATTTTTGAACTTTTTTTGAAATTTTTACTCGTTTTAGGTTTGTTCACGTTTCAATGTTTCGCAATTACGCTATCAGCATAAAAAATAGTTTATTTAGAAGTAATTCTTCATCAAATCATATCGATAATACATCTATTTAATATTTATACCCCTCGTACATATAAACAATTTCGTTGTATATATGAGATACGACCATAATTTTTAAAATGTACGACACAGTCAGTCGATCACTCGATCGTAAGCCATACAATTTTTAATAAGTCGTTTTACTCTAACACTATATTTTATGATCCTTCATTAGGTAAAGCTTTATTAACTATTCAGTATTCGACTCAATCAATAAATTAAATTCATCAACCAAATTGCGTTGATATTTGATTTTCATTCCTTAAGAAGAACCGACTACCAAATAATTAAACAACCGTACAAGATCTGGCTGGAACGGGATATAACGGTGTTAAATATCAACTAGGTATCAACAATTGTTCATATAACTGATGAACTTTGAATTTAAATCATCAAAATTAATGATATATACTCCTAAAAAATGCTTATAATTAAATGTATATTGTTGTGAATGTATAATACTATAATATGACAAGTCTCAAAATGTATTAACGCTGAACAATAGGTATAGTAAAGTACAAAATGACAAGTGTACATAATATTAAGTTTTCTATTCAAAACTATTGTCATTATTCATTTGTGGAAGAGGTTAATCCCACATAGAAGAACGATAAATGGTGAAATCTAAGGTGTTTATCGATAGAAAATTTTATGTAGATACCATTTAAATGGTCAGTGTAATGAATTTTTCAGTAGTTAAATAGATAGCTTTCAAGAAGCATAAAAAAGCCAAAAAACACTACAAATACCAAATTAGCTTTATCAATATTATCATAAATTATAAATTAAGATAATGAATTATTAATTAGTATAACCATGGTTTTAGTTTTATAAGGTTACCACTTCGAATGTCTGATAAACAATTGCGGTTATGTTCAATTTTTACGTAAATAAATTCAATTTTCATTCGCGTTTTCTCGGTCACCTGGTTGTCCAACGAACATTTTGAACAGAGGTTAAAATGTTCTGCAAGTAATTTTACATAAGGAACAATTTTTCATTTTTCCAAAAACTCGTTATTTCAAATTTTGAGTTTTCAAAATCTGTAGTGAGCCGGTCCTGGTGAAGATGGCTCAGCACGATTTAACGACGAAGTCCACTTTGTCGTTTATCTTCTTCAGAGAGTATAGGATATTTTAAGTAAATAAACAACTCGTTTTGGAATTGAAGTTATTTATTAACTGAGACAAAGTAATATAATAATAATAATAAAGGCCTAGCCCGATGTGTTGTTAGGTATAGAACAACGCCACCGGTCTAAGCGTACTTGAGGCTTGACTATGTCTAAATCTTAATACTACCACAACCCTTTTTATATTAAACTAATCATGGGCGTAGTCCCAGAATATACGTGTGTGTCATGGTAAACCGGAACACAAGTTTCGTGTTTACTAAGACACGATTATTGAATGCGTATTTGGATTCTAAGAATTCATATAACTAGATCTATAAATAATAAAAATAATATACGTATGTCGATTCTAAGAATTCGTATAACAAAAATATAATACTAGATCTATAAATTAGATATGTGAAATTATTGCAAACAGTATCAGCTCAAGGTAATAAAAAGATAGAGTAATAAATAAAGTAATATGGTCGGATTACTACACTCCTCCCCTTTAAGACAAAAATCACTGATTTTTGCATATTTAATATGAAGTTTTCATTTTCGGGTATAGTGGTACAGATTGTTCACCTGGGTCATCATTGTATTGTTCCATAACTAATGGTGGTTGCGAACTTGGTGTTGTCGTAACATTTTGTTCGTTTCGAAAAACTACGGAAACACACCGAGTCATTCTTCTTCTTGCTCTATATTGTTGTAATAAATGTGCAAACATGTTAATCATAAAAAATAAAATTCCACAACCCCCGATGGAAAATGTTATTACTAAAACATATTCATATATTGTTATTTTGTGTTTAAGCTTTTCTAAATCGCTTATGTTATTGTTTAAAAATTGTAAGTAATTATGTGTATTTGAAACTGCGTTTAAATCGTCCATTCTGTTGTTAATTATGTTTCTGGTTTCCATTGTCGCTAAATTTGTTAGTTTCATTTCTGGTTCTATTATTGAATTTGGTATGAAATCTGGGTAGGGTTCTTGATTAATTCTTCCTGGAATTAATACATCACGTGTTGCGTATCCTTTGCATGTGGAGTTCAGGCGTAAAATACCTACTCCTTCTATTGTATGACTGCTCGATTCTTTATCAGAGTCACAAGTAACGAAGACTGTTTCTCCACTTGATGCGTATAACCAAGCGTTTTGAAACTCAAGTTTGTGAAAAATAGTCGTATTTATCTGTATTTGTCGTATTTCGCAGCTTTTCGGTACTTTAGCTGGATCTTGTAGTAATTGTATTTCGCATATTGGTCTTGTGCTTCTAGGATGTAAAGGATTAATTTCAGGACATAAAAGGAAATTATGAGCTGATTTACATGCTGAGTAATGAAATTGGTCATAAGTTGTATACAATTCTTTCGTTTTGCTAATTGCTAAAAAATTATAACTAGGCTTAATATAAATACAGTTTGTTAGTTTACATACAGGTTTAGGTATTAAATGATATAATGTTAGTTCATTTTGATATACTAAAGGTAACGTAATAATAAATACAATTCTGTTATCGGAACAATATACTGTCAAATCTGAGAGTCTGAGTAATTCGTAAGCGTTTACTAGGTCAAGTTCGATTGGTAATTCGGTTCCTGATGGTAAAGATACTTTAATATCTCTTAATTGTTCTAAAAGATCGTTTGGTGGTAATAAACTTGGATGCATTTGTCCTACTCTAGCCATTTGAATTGTTTCCAAAAGTGTGTTAGTTTCATAAATATATTTAGTAAGTATTAGATTTGCGAAATTAAAATGCATCGAAAGGTAGTTTTTCATAAATTGGTCAATAGTATTATTTTTAAGGTCATCTAACCTTAATTCTACGTTCCTAATTTTTAAATCCTCCTGGTCTTGGTTTAAACGAATAATTTTAATTTGTTCTTCGATAAGTTTGACTTGGTTATCATTATTGCCAGTGAATCGATTAATAATTGTGTTAAATTTATTTATGCATTCGGTATTGCATAAGCCGAACAAAAGTCGTGCCGTCTTGCTTATTTTGTCAACAATACTACGTTTGTTTTTTGATTTAAAACCTATTGAAGAAAAGACTAGATCTTTTTTATGTTTAATCTCATTAAAAAGTTTTAAAGTAAATGGTAAAAAGTCCCCACAATTGTTATCTATGTTTTTTTTAATTGCTGCACACATTACTTCAGTGTCATTTATAAATTGGTCAATTTTCCCCCAACGTTGCTCATATGTTGTAATGTTAACGTATGCGGTAAGTTCCCAAGTAGTGGTTACTATTTTAATTGGTCCTCGATTTTCGTAATAGATACCCGATTGTTGTGAGAGTTTGTCGTCAGTAAATCGTTGAGTGTTCACGCCGACATAAAAAAATGTCAGTGTAAATAAAATCCTGAAACAATTTAATGTGTTAAGAAAAAGGTCTTACCATTCTTCTGTTAAGTAATTAACTAAGTTATTGTATTTGATACGTCTAATAAGTTTGTCAAAAATACATTTCGTTAAAATTACATCGGTACATGGGTCATGTAATTCTACTGAAAACTCGTGTTTAGCACCGCATATTAGCGTATGCGTTTCATTTAAATTAAGCTGTCTACTGGGTTTGTCTAAAGTGCCTACGGGCGATTCATGAATTATTGTTTTATCCCGTTCATCGATTAAGCGTATTACATAATTATTATCTAAATGAACATCGTACGTTGTTATGTTAAGTAGCACGTACTCAAGGTTAAGTTTGCTCAGTATCTTCTTATCGGTTTCTCCGTTCCACGTAACGAAAACTGGTTCCGTTTTATTTCTTTTGACGTATGCGTTGATGAAATCTGTGTTCAATGTGTTATTAGTTGCGTGCATACTGTCGTATAGTTGCGCAAGGGTAACATACATTAGTTGTTTGTTTTTCTCTTTAAAAATCCGAACAACAGAGTCCACCGTTTTTCTAAACTGGTCGTGGTCGAACTTAATTACTTGGGAGTCCTTTGTAAATACTAATGGTTCTCCCTCTAATTTCTTAACCTTGAAACGTTCTAAACTATTTGAAATTGCCCCGGAGATTACTACTAAATTTGTCCGATCTGTATTTGTAAATTCGAAGTCGATGATGAAAAAATTAAAGGTCGGTTGTCTAAAAATGTAAAAATAATAAAAAAAAAAAAAAATTAAAAATTACAAAGTTGTTTCAAAATATTTTTTTTGTATTATTTTTGTGGATTCTATAATCCTTTCTGCCTTTCTTTATTGTTAAATTCTCATTTCCATGCACATGTGTGACTTTGAAAGGTCCCGTCCAATTTCGGCTTAAAGTGTTTCTTTTATTTTGTTCTTTTATTAATACCTTGTCTCCCACATGTATTTCTATTGGGTTGCATGTTTTATCATAATTTTGTTTGTTGTCAAGTTTTTTTTCAATTAGATTGTCCCGTGCGAGTTTCTGAGTTTCTTGCATTACTCTTTTTAAATCTAACGCGTAATTTTCGTAATTATATTGTGGCTCGGGTTCTTTGAGAAAAGTGGTCGGTATATTAGGTTTTTTACCAAAAATTAATTCGAATGGTGTAAATCCAGTAGAAGTGTGAACTGTCGTATTATACGTGAACATTGCGTAACATAATAAATTGTCCCAACTATTGTCTTTGTCGACAAAACTTCTAAGGTATGTTTTTAACGTTTTATGGGATCGTTCTAAATAGCCATTGGTCTGTGGATGCCACGGAGTGGTCTTATGTTTGTCGATGTTTAATAATTTACATGTTTGTTTAAAAAGGTCTGATAAAAAGTTAGTTCCACAGTCGGTTAATATAGAATTTGGTATTCCGTATACGCATACGAAATATTCCACGAAAGCTTGTGCAACCGTTGTTGCGTCCGTGCTAGGTAGGGCCATGGCCAGAGCATAACGACTCAACTCGTCTTGAATAGTTAATATATACGTATTTTGCGACGGAGTTATGGGCAATGGTCCTACTATATCTAAACAGATACGTTCGAACGGTCTATTAGCTGTGGTTGTTATCATCATTGGTTGTTTAGTTTTACTATGCGATTTTGTCTTTTGACAAATGTCACATTTACGTATATAATCTTTTACGTTCCCCTTTAAGTCTTTCCAGTGGTAGTGTAATTTCATGCGTTTAATGGTTCTGGAAACTCCCGAGTGTCCCCCTAATGGAGTGTTATGATATTCAGCGATGATCGCTTGTTTTTCTTCGTCGGAAAATTCCTGTTCTCTATATATAATAATTTTAATATTTGTTTCTTTAAAAATGTATTTAAACATTTTCCTTATTCTTTCGAAACTGGTTAAAGTCGTTAGGCCTTCCATTCGTATGGTTGAGAAATTGTCTATTTGGTTGTCTATACAGAACCCCTTAATGTCCGTGATTATTTTATAGTATTCTTGGCCACTGAGCTCTTTGTTTGTATTAGGCATTTCGAAAAGTATAACTAATCGGTCATCTGATTTATTTATAATAAATTGTTTTGTAACATCAAAAACTGGATTTGGAATATTTTTGCTTATTAAAATTTCTCGTATCGCCTTATGTGTTATTATTCCGTTATTAGGTATTGGTAAGAACAGGTTTTCGCTTTGTGTAGCGTTCAAAATACTTCCGTCGACCTCCGAAAAGTTTGAATTTATGATAGCGTGTTTTTCTCGTGACTCGAAATCTACGAAACTGGTTTCGCTATTTACCATGCGTATCCGTGACAAACAGTCGGCATTGGAGTGTAACGACCCCGATCGATAAATGATCTCGTAGTCGTACTCAGATAATTGAAGGCGCCACCTCATTAGTTGTGATGAAGCGTCCTTTAATCCGAATAAATATGTAAGTGGTCGATGGTCAGTAATAATAGAAAAATTGCGTCCATAAAGGTACGGTCTGAAATGTTTTACGGCCCAAATAATGGCCAAAAGCTCTTTTTGTATAACACTGTAATTGGTTTCTGCTTTATTCAATGTCCTACTAGCATACGCAATAGGTTTTTCGTGCGACGACTCGCCTTGGGATAGTACTGCACCTATAGCAAATTGACTCGCGTCGGTCATTAATTTAAATTTTCCTTTCTCCCAATCTGGATAAGTTAGTAGTGGTGGATTCATGAGTTTATTTTTTAATTCCTCGTAAGCGTTATCGCATTTGTCCGTCCAACAGAACGGTACGTCTTTTTTAAGTAAATAGGTCAGTGGTTTTGCGATTTTTGCGAAATTATCTACGAACCGTCTATAATAATTTAGTAGTCCTAGAAAAGATTTAATATCTTTAGCATTTTTTGGTTTCGGATAATTTTTGATACATTCGATTTTACTTGGATCGGGAGAAATCCCGGTCTCGTTGATTACATGTCCTAAATATAATACTTCTTTTCTTAGAAAAGAACATTTATTAGGTTGTAATTTTAATTTATGTAAACGTAATCGATTAAAAACTTGTTTAAGTTTTTCTTGGTGGTCCCGCAGGCTGGATCCGTGCACAACAATATCGTCGAGATATGCCGTACACATTTCCTCTAAGCCGGTTAATACAGCGCGCATTGCTCGTGTAAACGTTGCGGGTGCTGAACTTAGGCCAAAAGGCATCCTAAGAAATTCATAATGTCCGGATTTACTAGAAAATGCGGTTTTATGTGTATCCTGCGGCTCAATATAGATCTGATGATAACCACTTGCTAAATCGAGTGTTGAAAAATAGTTTGATGATCCTAAAGAGTCAAGGATTTCAACTAAATTTGGTAAGCCATAAGCTTCGTTTTCGGTTACTTCGTTAAGTTTCCTAAAATCCACGCAAATTCTTAATTTTGGTTTTCCATTTTTGTCCAAATTTTTCTTTTTCACTACTACTAACGGAAAATTAAATGATGACACTGAATTTTGTATAATTTTATTGTCTTTAATTTCGGTAATTTGTTTTTCAATTTCTTGTTGGTATGCCCAGGGTAACCGGTAAGGTCGAATATTAATTGGTTTAACACAGCGAGGTGTTTTAATCGAATGAGTTACTACATCAGTAGCGGTCAATTGGTCTCCTTCTAGGAAAAATATGTCGGAATATTCTATGCATAAGTTTACTAATTGTTCACGTTCCTCTACGTTTAAATGGTCGGTATTAATAAGTTCCGTAAGAGTACGAATGCGTTCTCGCCCACTAGTTCCCTGGTTATTGGTGATAGTTAATACTTGTTCCTGATATGGTTCCCATTTTAAATTACTAGTATTTAATTCTTCGGAAATGTTGATTATGTTACTTATAATTTTGTTATCTAATACTGGGCTCAAGCTATTAGCGATTATAACGTTTTGATTTAATTCTTGATTTTTAATAGTCACTAATTTATGGTCAATAAATTCGTCCGCGGAGATAGCTAACACACAATTACTACGCGGCGGTATAATTATGGGTTGCGCTGTAGGCGATTTACATTGTGGCATCATAAACATATCACGACTAAAATCTAACACTATGCGGTTGTCCTTGATAAAGTCTCTGCCTATAATACCTGATTCGGGTAATCGGAAATCGGTGGCTACAACATCGAATTTGACGTAAAAATCCGCCCCTTCTATGTTAATAGTTGTTTTTAATGTCCCGAAGGTAGTTACTGGGTTTGCCGTAATACCACTAATTGTACGTTTTTCACTTTCGTTTATTACGATATTTTTTTTTAGTGCGGATATTTTAATGAGGCTCATATCGGCTCCCGTATCCACGAATAATTTTATTGTGGTAGGTTCAAAACTGGTAGAAGTGCATTTAACGTGTTCCCTTTCCATGTATGTAATAGTTCTAACATGATTTTCGATTTCGCCTACGGTACGATTTACATTGTTGTTTTTACTGGTCGAAGCTTCGCCCTGCTCTTTTTTATTTTTTTCGTTATATATTCTCTTACGACATTCACTAATGACGTGATTCTCTTTTTTACAATAATGACAAACTTTAACTTGATTTTCGGAATTTTTGAAATTTTTATTTTCGGACTGGTTTTTAAGACTTGTTATTTTATGTTCACTAGTTCTACATTCGTTACTATAATGTCCGTATCTACGACAACGGTGACATTGAATTTTACTTTTATCGTTAGATTTCTTTACGTATTTATTTCGATTGTCTGTTTTATATTCAGGTTTTTCATTAAGTTTTTCTTCCTCTACTGCCAAAAATACGGCTTCCTCAAAAGTGGGTACCTTTGTAGCTTTTAAAATTAAACGGATATCAGATTGAATACCCGCAATAAATACAGCTAAAGTTTGAGTTTGGATAATTTCGGAAATGACTTTGGCTTCTGCCGTGGTCTTATTTAAAGTTAGCGCGGTGGTTAATTCATGGGAAATTTTTTCTACTCTGTCCGCGTATTGTTGTATCGACTCTTTGTCATACTGCCTACTTTGGTTAAATTGTTTTTGCAAAAATTGTACTGAATGTGTTTTACCAAAAATGGCAGTTAAATGTGCCTTTAGTTCCTCCCATGACGTTATTTCTCGATATTTAACTGCGTCACTTGCTTTATCGGTTAATTGGGAAACTATTGCGTCGAGTATTATAGGTTTAATTTTTTCGTCTACATGTCCTAGTACAAATTCGCATCGATTAAAATAACTAGTGAGGAGACTTTCGGATCCCCCTCCAAAACTAGGTATCGCTTTCATAGCGTCCCCAAAGGTAAGTTTGTTTGCCATTGCTATTTCTTCTGGTAATTCAATAGAACGAATAGTTTGATTTAAATCAATTAAGTTGCTATCGTTTCCGCCTGTATAAGTAGTTTCGTCCGTATTGGTGGTTTCACCCGTGTAAGTAGTATCGTCTATATTAGTAGTGTCCCTTGTATCGTTAGTTTCTACGGATGTACCTAAATTTGAATCTTCTGATTCGTCTAATCCCGAGTACTGGGTACCTTTTCTAGTAGTCATCTACTGGTCATTAAATAGAAATCCCCTCAGGCTCTCAGATAAACGGTAATAATTGTTCAAATAACTTACAATTTTTCCATGTTGTCTGAGATGTCGTTGGGTAGTTGAAATGTTGATTTTAGAATGCTCTTTGAATGCTCCTTGAATGCTTGTCGAATGCTCTAAGAATGCTCCTTGAATGCTTGTCGAATGCTCTGAGAATGCTCCTTGAATGCTTGTCGAATGCTCTGCGAATGCTCCTTGAATGCTTGTCGAATGCTCTGAGAATGCTCCTTGAAGTTGATTTGGAACAGTGGTTCGTCCAAGGGTCTCAAACTACTGACTTGGATGTGTTTTCTGGTTGAAAACGGCCAAATATATTTCGTTTGATGTGAGGACCCCACACCTGACACCAAATTTGTAGTGAGCCGGTCCTGGTGAAGATGGCTCAGCACGATTTAACGACGAAGTCCACTTTGTCGTTTATCTTCTTCAGAGAGTATAGGATATTTTAAGTAAATAAACAACTCGTTTTGGAATTGAAGTTATTTATTAACTGAGACAAAGTAATATAATAATAATAATAAAGGCCTAGCCCGATGTGTTGTTAGGTATAGAACAACGCCACCGGTCTAAGCGTACTTGAGGCTTGACTATGTCTAAATCTTAATACTACCACAACCCTTTTTATATTAAACTAATCATGGGCGTAGTCCCAGAATATACGTGTGTGTCATGGTAAACCGGAACACAAGTTTCGTGTTTACTAAGACACGATTATTGAATGCGTATTTGGATTCTAAGAATTCATATAACTAGATCTATAAATAATAAAAATAATATACGTATGTCGATTCTAAGAATTCGTATAACAAAAATATAATACTAGATCTATAAATTAGATATGTGAAATTATTGCAAACAGTATCAGCTCAAGGTAATAAAAAGATAGAGTAATAAATAAAGTAATATAGTCGGATTACTACAAATCGTTCGATCTAAGTACGACGTTTAAAAATCCTTAATAACGGTTTTTCGAAAAATCTAATGCATACAACTTGTGTAGCTAGGTATGGGGATCAATTTTATGTCTTACGACTTTCGTCCTATCTCTCACGGTTTCCCCGGAAAACACTTCGTAAACGAGAATTTTCTTTTTTCGAAATTTTCAATTTTCATTCGCGTTTTCTCGGTCACCTGGTTGTCCAACGAACATTTTGAACAGAGGTTAAAATGTTCTGCAAGTAATTTTACATAAGGAACAATTTTTCATTTTTCCAAAAACTCGTTATTTCAAATTTTGAGTTTTTTATGCTAAAATGATCGTTTTATATTGTCGCGGCAGAACTGACCCCTAAATATAATTATTATCAATTAATATAATAATTATCATTTAGTAAAACAGTATTGCCTCACAAATAAAAAAAATAATTAAAAATAATAATAAAATAAATTTTATGTTGGTAATAGATTTTACACGGCCATTTTTCGGTCTGGATCCTTATCATTTTTCGGACAAGTGCTTATCACTGAGCTAGTGTGACAGTTATAGATAAAAAAACAACATTATTTGATAATATTAAACCAATTAATGATATATACTTAGAAACAGCTAATAATTCAAAATTGAACATTATAGGTACGACAATAATTAAAATACAAATATCGTCATTAATAATACATCATCAGGCAGTGGTAGTAGATAATTTATGCTCTCCAATCTTATTAGGTTTAGATTTTATGGTAAAAACACAAACAGTCATGGATCTAAAAGACAACACAATATTATTAACCCTTAACTGGTATCGTCGGGTCAAAAAAGACCCATGACATTTTGTTTTTAACTTTTCTACAATAAATCGCTCTTTTTTTCACTGTAGAATGCATTGTATTTTATCACAATACTTCAAACAACATATTACGATTGTCGTAATCAACAATTATTACGTATTTCGTTAAAAAAATCTATTTATAGCGGTTTCGGGTCATAATAGACCCGATGATACCAGTTACGTAGGTTTTTTCTTATCTTTTGCCATCATGAAAATAATAGTTATTTTGAGACGAATATTATCGGACTTCATTACGTATTGGTATTTAAACCTGGAAGGGGTGCCGATAACGGTGACGAACGATAATATTGTGTTATGTCATAATATTCTGATTATTAGTCGGCAGTCGCGTTTATTACCGAGCTGCAGTGCAGTAATCACGTAGTTTCAAGTTGTTTTTTTCCACGTTGTTTTTTTTAAAATGAGTAGTGAAATTATTATTAATTGGTTAGACGAAGTAGATGATGAAATTAGTGATGCAGAGAGTATTGTATCGGATCATGAAAGTGAGTCCGAGCAAGAAATACCTGAAGTTTCCGAAGATGAAACTGATAGCTCAGAATATAGTTCTAATGAAACTGTTGAACAAAATGTACGTTCTCAAAATTTTATTTATGGAAAAAACAGGTACAAATGGTCTTTACAGCCTTTTCCACAAAGACGTACTCGATCTGATAATATAATATCACATCTTCCTGGTGTAGTTGGCTCTGCAAAAATAATTACTAGTTGTAACCCAATTGATTTTTGGACCATTTTATTTGATAATACTATGATTGAAAAAATTACTGATTACACAAATGTAAAAATAACTGAACTATCTATTTCATATGGTAACACAAGTACATTTACTAGGCACACAGACATTATTGAAATTAAAGCATTTATTGGTTTATTGTATTTATGTGGTATTTTCAAATCGGGCATGGAAGATGTAGAAGGACTTTTTGCTACTGATGGTACTGGTAGAGACATATTTCGCGCGACAATGAGTTTGAAACGGTTTTTATTTTTGCTTTCAACTATTCGTTTTGACAATATATATGATAGAGATGATAGAAAAGAATCGGGTGATCGTGTAGCTCCAATATCAGAGTTGTTTCAAATGTTTTTGGTAAATAGTCAATCAAATTATTCAATGTCTGAATATTCTACAGTTGATGAAATGCTGGTTCCTTTTAGAGGGCGGTGCTCTTTTCGCATGTATATGAAAAGCAAACCAAATAAATACGGACTCAAAGTAATGTGTTTATGTGACGCAAAAAACCACTATTTGTATAATGCAATGATTTATTGTGGAAAAAATAATGTTCCAAATCCTAAAAAGTTTGCAATACCTACTTTAAATGTGTTAGAACTTGTAACACCTATTTTTAATTCAAATAGAAATATAACTGGGGATAACTGGTTTTCTTCCATAGAACTAATAACTGAATTAAAACGACATGGCCTAACATACGTGGGAACATTACGTAAAAATAAAAGAGATATACCATCACAAATTGTTCCTAACAAACAAACTGAAGTAAATACAACAAAGTTTGCATTTACCAAAGACATAACATTATTATCGTTTGTTCCTAAAAAGAATAGATACGTGTTGCTTTTATCTTCTATGCACCATACAAATACAATAAATCCGGAGAATTCAAAACCAGAAATTATTGAATTTTATAACCAAACGAAAGTAGGAGTTGACGCTTTGGACCAAAAGTGTGCAGTATATTCAACACATCGACGTACACGAAGATGGCCACTCGCTATATTTTACGCCATGTTAGATATTGCTTCTGTGAATGCACGTGTTTTATATAGTTGCAAAAATATAAACTCACCAATACCACGTCGAAAGTTTGGAATAATAATAGGAAAAGAGCTTATTCTTCCTCATATGAAACGACGACTATTACAAGAAAGACTACCTAGAGAAATACCACAAATTATTAAAAGAATACTAGGAGATAATACTGACGAAGCAACTCAAGCAACTTCTTCTAACCCAAACAAACGACGAAGGTGTTACGTGTGTCCAAGTTCTAAAGATACGAAATATTCAAATATTTGTTCTGTATGCAAAAAAACGGTATGTAAAACACACGGCGTTCAAGTATCGAAGTGTGTTAATTGTATGGATATAGATTAACTAATCACTTTTATTTTAGAATGTAAGGAACTTTCCAGAAATGTATTATTTTTTTTCTTTTTATTTGAATTGCATTAATTGACTAAATTAAGTGTTTAATATTTGAGTAACATTTAAAATATATTTCATACAAAAGTCAAGTCTTAAAATGTATAAACTAATACCTAAGCTTCAAAATTTGTTTGTAGTTGGTTATATAAAAAATCGTCCAGAGAGGTACAATAAGTGTTTGTAATTTTTTAGAAATAAATGTTTTAAGTACTAAATTTTATTTTATTTTGTTGTTATTGTATCTAAACTTAACTAAAAACCAATGAGTAATTAAATTTGAATGTAAATATATTTTTTTAAATAATTTTATTCAAATATATATAAATAATCATGTAAATTTGCAAGATTAAAATAAATTTGTATAAAACACTTAAATTTGATAAAAAAACATTGTGTTATTAGTTAAAAATATTCATTTCATTTCATAGAATATAATGAAAAAAAAAAAAAAAAAAAAAAAATTGAATAACTTATAAGTTTTAAAATTGTTCAATTTTCGGGTCATTTTTGACCCGGCAATACCAGTTACGTGAATTCAAATAAGGATACCAGTTGAGGGTTAAGATATGAAAATCAAAAAGTAGAATTACCAATAAAAACCAGAGAAACTAAAGTCGATATACAGGAAACCCAAATACAATATGCTTCCCACGAAATATTAAACGAGTATCAACAATTTTTATTGCTTAATAATAATTCACAATATATTAACAATAGATATGAGGAAATAACTGGCGATTTATTCAGCGATAGGTTAAGTGACGCTATTGCTCACTGCGTCAGCGAATGCTTAACGATGAACCGTGGTATAGCATTACAATTTCGTAACAAATTTAATAATATTGACAATTTAATTTTACAAAAAAAGAGAGTAAGGGAAATCGCAGTCATTAAACCGGAAAAGCAATGGCTATTATATTTAATTACAAAAAACTACTATTATGAAAAAGCATCGTACGGTAACATATTTGCGACATTACAAAACCTAAGATCATTTTGCTTAGAACAACAAATTAAAAAATTAGCATTAACTAAAATATGCGTAGGACAAGATGAAAAAGAATGGCCCGTTATTTCCAATATGCTGATATTCATTTTTCGAAATACATGCATAAACATATCTGTTTACGACATAAAAAAATCAATATTAAATAGTAATGAGATCACCAACATAAACAAATCAATATTAAATAATAATGAGACGACCAATAAAATTAATAATAATGGAATGGGATTTTTTTTTGAGAACAATATTAACCACATACTGAGGGAAAATATTTTATTAGATGCGTCATACTTAAAAAAGATCGAAGAAGTACCCACCGACGGAGATTGTGGTGCACATGCATTACGTGTTTGTTTGAGAGAAGAAGGACTAGAGGTATCTACAATAGAAATTCTAAGAAATATTAATATACCAAATACAAAATCGGGATATCACATGACAGAGGATGACTTAGCATATTTAGCAGACCAATTTAATAAAAACTTAACTATAATTTCAAAACACAAAAACACAGATAATAACTTATTAAATACCGCTGTAATATACTGGAAAAATAACCGACCGACGATAGGAGTAATTCATGAAAATAATCACTGGACCCCAGCATTAATAAATCGAGAATCAACACCACTTACCTTACATAATGCATGCATATACACAGTTATACCAGATGTAAACACTATTACAAAACATATAAACCGATATTTAGACCAATGTCACAATCGATTAAATTTACCCAGTCTTAGTGAAAAAAATACCCATTAGATAAATGTAACATAAACAATACCGTAGAAATAAAAAATAATGACTTAAACAGAACATCGATTATGTGGTATACTCAATTTTGTCAAGATTGTGAACATCTGTCAACATCTGAGTCAGCATTAAAATCTCACGAGTATTCGAATCATCCTTATTGGTGTGAGGGGGGAGACGTAATGTTTTGCGATGTATGCGGAACATATTGACAGCGTGCGCCGGTACCACTAGCGCTCTGGGTAGACAATAAGAGCATTATTCTCGGGGCGTCACTGCGTCACATTTATATAATATAAACTTGTTGTTTATTTAGAAGTTCGATTTTATTTTCAATATTTTCACATAAAATGTCGAAAAACAATTGTTGCGTTGTAAATTGTAATAATACTTATAAAAACAGTACCGGTATCGTGTTTTATAATTTTCCTAATAGAAAATATGAAATAGCATTGAAAGAAAAATGGATTAGAGCAGTCAATCGAGTTCAGTAAGTGTAATTACTAATCTTTTCATCTGATCAAGATTAATTAATAATAGTCAAATTTAATTAATTAATAATGTTTATTTTTGTAGAGAAGATGGGAAACCTTGGCGTCCACAACCGCGTACTCTTATTTGTAGTTCTCATTTTATAGGGAACAAAAGATAACATGACCCTAGTAGTCCATCCTATATTCCTACTATTTTCCCAAAAGTATATAAAATTAATGCAACCAACCAAGAACAAAAAAATGAAAGATATGAACGTTCTAACAAGTATTAGAATCCAATACTTTAAGTTTTACTGTTACAACTAATATCTCTAAAAGCTTAATAGAATTGAATGATTCAGTATGCGGTTATAATAAAACTATGAACAACAAATCTACCCAAGTAGCATTTGATGTAATAGAAAATTATTTTGTATTTAATTGTGAGTATGAAGGAAATAATGCTGCAACTCAAGTGACTATTCCAAACAATTTTATGAAATTTGATAAACCAAAAACTGAAGATAAGTCTTGTGGTGTAGAATCATCAAACAATAATTCTTGTTTATCCTGTAATACTTTCCATGGTTTTCAATCTATTGAATCTGAGCAATCATTAAAAGACATAACAGGCATAACATTTAAAATATTTGACTTTCTATTATCATTAATACCAAATAATATAAATTCTCAGACCATTCTAAGCAAAGAAAATTATCTTTTGATTTTTTTAATGAAACTTAAGTTAGGTTTAACTTATTCTGCACTGAGTGTTTTTTTCAAAATTCACAGAACTACTGTTAGTAGAGTTTTTTTAGAATGTTTACATATTTTGTCTAAAAAATGCAAAAATTTAATATTTTGGCCTTGTAAAGATACTATTTTGGATACACTACCTGTTGTATTCAAAAAAAATTATCCTAACTGTAGATGTATCATAGATTGCTCTGAAATCAAGGTCGAACAACCTAAAACTGTAAAACAAAGAGTATATATGTATTCTCACTATAAGGGTTGTTATACTGTCAAGATACTTGATGCTATTACCCCTAATGGGATGGTAAGCTTTTTATCAAAAGCATATGGTGGTAGGTCTAGTGATTCCTTTATAACTAATGATTGTGGGTTCTTAGGTAAACTTGAAATTGGGGATGAAGTACTTGCTGACAAAGGTTTTCCTGGTATAAAATCTGGTATAGAAGGTCAAAATTCTATACTAGTTATGCCTCCCATATACACAACCGTAGATTTTCTGAAGAAGAATTAATTGAAACTTACAATGTTGCAAGTGTAAGGATTTTTTGCTAGACTAAAACTATTTAATGTGTTCAATAAGATAACTATTAATCTTTTACCACACATAGATGATATTTTGTTAATGTGCTGTATTTTAGTTAATTTAAGTAGTCCAATAATTAAACAATAGTACCTAATTAATTTTAAATAATTAAATTAAATTTATTTTACAAATAATATTTAAAACATAATAACAAAAAATAGATTTAAGCTTAACCATTGTACATATAATATAAGTTTATATTTTGCTTACATTTAATATATACATATTTGTAGTCAAATTAATGTTGATTTCATATTTCTTAAGTACACAAATTTGGTAAATAATATGCGAAGTAAAATTCATTTAATTTAGGTATGATATTAGTTAAAAATGTTATATCGTACTCAACGACTAAAAGTAAAGGGTCTATTTCATTAAAAATGAACAAATTACAAGTGTTCAAATTAGTACAATGTAATATTATTTGTATTTGAGTGTAATACATATGCATGGGGTTTAAAATTATTTTTCCTTGTTGAAGTTTAAGATATTTTAAGTTAGATTCACCTGTATCTGGATTAATAATATGTTTTTTTTGCATGAAATTGGACACTTAATTTCTTGTGCAGAATCAATCTTGTTATTTTTTATTATTAAACCATCTGGACTAGCACAGAGCCAAGGTTGGTCTTTATGAACAACTAAGCCGCATTTCAAAACTTTTAAATTAAACATTGTACTAAAAATTTCAATTGCCTTTTTCTCAGTTTGAGAACCATATAACACATTACTTAATCCTTGTCCAGTAATAGTGTTTTCATTAATCAAAGACATTGCTAAACGTGTTTGTCCATCTATTGATTTATTCCTTAACATTTTTATTTTGTGAGCCTTTAAACTAGCTGATATACGTATTTTTCTATGATGAGACCAAAGTTTATCATTAGATTGATTTAATGTTTGATTAAAAATGTGTTTGATAATTTCTCCATTTATACTTACTTCTTGGTGATAAATTGAGTGTTCTTTAAAATTTAATGGAAATACATAGTACATGTTTGGTAGTATTAGATAGAGTTTGTTTGTCTATTATTTCTGATAAGTATGTATTATTTTGTTCTGTAAGAAAATGATCCTCTAAATCATTTATTAGGTATATAATTTATTACATTTTGACAAGTCCTTTCAATGTCTGTACGTTTTTCTTGTATTAGGTTTAAACTTAAAGTATATGGAATTTTTAATAAGTTATGATGCTGAATAAGTTCATTGTGGGTTAAACTTTTAATATCTAATTTTAATCTTTTAGGAGGGAAAAGTTCAGAAATCTGCTTTCCTTTATTATACATTTTCTCACCCATTTTTGATGGTTTCCCCCACTGTTGTGGTTCATCTGTTTTAGATGTACCATCTTCTGAATTAACATAAACAATTACAGCCACTATATTGACGCGGTTAAAGCGGTATTTGATCTGAGGATGCCGCAGTGGACCGGTCACTTGTGATGCGAATTGGGTAATAACACAACGGTTAAATAAGGTGAAACCAAAAAGTAAACGAACACCGATATAAAAGTAAGTTGTTGAGTTTATTTGCACATAAACGTATGTGTACACACGAGATGACGAACGC
Source organism: Schizaphis graminum (assembly GCA_020882235.1). Lineage (NCBI taxonomy): Eukaryota > Metazoa > Arthropoda > Insecta > Hemiptera > Aphididae > Schizaphis > Schizaphis graminum. The sequence goes on from CM037036.1 coordinate 16,838,398, forward strand.
CGGTAATTTCTAAAAAGACGTTTGATGGATGACGTGGGGTATGTTTTCTGTGCGACGGTTGTGTCGAAAAAGTCGAGACTGACTATGTATCGACGGCCGGTACTCGTCCGGCGCGACTTGTCTTCCCGCCGCCTAGCCTTTGTGGCGTGGAGGGAGAGTCGACTGTGTCGCGTCGTTGTTCCCCGTGGTGGTGGTTGATAAAGTCGCAGACCGGTCGCCACGGTGCCTGTACTTTGTACCGGCGACCGTTGCGTACCGTGTCATGCTCCCCCCCCCCAAACCACTGCACGGGGTACACTTGTACTGGTGTCGAGTGGTGGCGTAGCTTGCACTACCTCTTGCTGTGGCTTGAGGTAGGCTCGCCTTGGCTGTGACGACCCTTATGGTTGGTTCGGAGACCCTGCCGGAGTGAAAAATGGTTTGTCATATTCCATCACCGGCAGCCCGTCCAGCAGTGAACCTGGCGCAGCTAGCCAGGCGTCCTCGGAAGGTGTCTCCGGTCGGGCGGCTTGGTTTTGTTGCGCCTGGTTGGAGGTCGTCGCCGGCTCCTCGGGTGTCTCGCCCTTGGTCGCCGTTGCGTCCACCTCCATCGCTGTCGACGATGTGGATTCGGACGGTGGTTGGCTGGCGACCTCAGGATCAGGTTCAGGCCCGGGTGTCTTGGCTAGCCGGTATTGTTGGCTTGCCGTGAGCTCCCTGGCCTGTCTCTTTTCCTTTAGTTTTTGGAATTTCTTCCGTTGCCGTGCCCGTTGTGCCTCCGTCCTCACCTTTACCGTCGGGGTGACAGTGGTCTCTGACGTGCCGGGTACCGGTGCCGGTCCCCGGCTCGTCCCGGGACCGGTGCCCCGAACCGCTACCACCGTGACCGTCGTTTGTGTCGCCGACCTTGGCGTCGTCGGTTTTGACGGCCTCGGCGCCGGCAGCTGTGACGGCCTCTGAGTTGCCACTCGTGTCGGTCTTGCTGGTGTGGGCGACGGTGTTGTTCCGGTCGGCTGCACCCGTGTGGACCTTGGTTGTTGTTGGAGAGTCCGTTGGATGTCCACCGTCCGGTCGTCCCAGCCCCGCCGATAGATGGCCGCTCGTACCGGGTCCTGTAATAGGTGGCGTGTGGTCATCCTGTTGACCTGGGCGACTGTCGTTGGCTGGTCCGCCTCCACCAGTCCGAGCCGTGCGATGAGGTCGGCCACCTGTTGCCACTTCTCCCCGTTTTGGCTGTTCATGTTGTCTGTAAACATTGTCAATGTGGAGAGAAGAGAAATAAAAGAAATGTGGGGAAAAGAGGAAAAAAAATTATATATATATATCTATAATCCCCAAAGTGATTGGTATTGGTGTGATGACGTAATAACGGAATTTTTATTAAATAATTTATTTTAGTTTTGTCCCGTTGGTGCGCGTTTTAGGCAAGACACATGTATTTTTCGCGGTGGTTGCTGGTCGGTTAAGAAGACTCCTTTTCCGACTTGCTTCGCCAACCCTACCGGTCCCCACCATTTCGGTGCGAAACCGGCATGAAAATTACAATGTGCTTTTGATAGGTGGTGTGCTTTGTAGTATACTACGTCGCCCTTGCTGAACTTCACCGGTGTCCCGGTGTTCGCGCTCGGTTCTACCTCAACCTTTTTTCCCAAAACTTGTTGTTCACGCACTACCCTCTCTTCCTGTGTTTTCCCGATACTGACCGCTGTTGAACTTGACAGTGCCCAATCTCCGGGTCTCTTGCATTCCCTGCCGAGAACGAGGACCGCAGGTGGGTAGCCTGTCTGTTCGTTACACCTGTTCCGTATCGAGAATAGAATTGCGGGTAGTTTCGTGTCCCATGATTTGTGGTTGCCGTCGACAAGCTGTGCGCGCAACCCTTTTTTCAAATCTTGATTTCGGCGTTCTACTGGGTTGGCCCTCGGATGGTAAATCGGAGTTGTCCAACCCTGTGTTCCCCAACGTTTCAACGCGTTTATCATGTCGTTCGACACGAATTGGGGGCCGTTATCGCTGAGACACACGCGCGGGTAACCGAAACGTGAGAAGAACTCGCGTTCTAGTGTTTCGATTATTGTTTTAGATGTTGCTGTTTCTAGGGGGTAAGCCTCGGTCCACCTACTAAAACAGTCGGTTGCCACCAGTATGTATGATTTTCCCTTACCGGAACGTGGGTACGGTCCCATCAAATCGATACTGATGACTTCCCACGATTGTCGGGGGGTTCTAGGTTGTATCGGATCGTTTGGACGCGAGTTAAGTGGTTTCGTGCACGCGCAAACGTGACACGCACCGACGTATAACTTCACGTCCTTTTTTTGACCTTTCCAATAGTATCGTTGTCGAACCGCCCTATATGTCTCCTTCCAACCCGGGTGGTTGGATAAGATGTCGTCGTGACACCTCCATATCACCTGTTGTACTTTGGACTTTGGTATCACAATGGGTGCGTTAGGGCCAATGTTCGCGCGCAAGATGCCGTCAGAAATGACATATGTGTCGTTTTCCGTTTTGGTGTTCCGTGTGTTTCGCGCTGGGCCGCCTAACGTGTAACCGGCAACCATCTCTACAATCGTAGCGTCCTCGGACTGCCACTTTTTGAGCGTGGTTGCGGTGAGTAGTGTGTCGTTCCTAACGTGGTTGTCGTGTATAGAAAATATGTGGTCCTTTTCGAGGTCAGAATTGGTCGTCGGCGGTGTGGGTGGGCCTATCAATTTTTCCTCGAGCAGGTCTTCGTCTATAGGGGTGCCTGGTACCGGATCCCGGGATAGCAAATCGGGTGCTTCGTTTTGTTTTCCCGGGACGTGTACCGTACTAAAATCTAAATTAGCGAGTTGTAGTGACCAACGTGTTAATTTAGAATTTTTGTCTTTAGCCCTGTGTAACCACGTTAGTGCTGAATTGTCGGTTAGGAGTTCGAAACGGCGAATCTCTAGGTATGGCCGAAACTTCTCAGTCGCCCAAATTATAGCTAGGCACTCGCGTTCGACCGCGGCGTACCGTGTTTGTGTCTCACTAAACTTTTTACTTGCGTAGGACACTATGCATCTTTCCTCCGGGCTGTCACCCCGTTGGAAAAGAACTGCACCGGCTCCAATCTCGCTTGCATCAGTTTGTAGACAAAACGGTTTACTATAATCGGGTGGTGATAGTTTTGGGGATGTGACTAGCGCGTTCTTAATTGACGTAAACGCGCGTTGTTCTACATCGGTCCACTTCCACCTAACTCCCTGTTTCAATAAATTTGTTAGGGGCGCTATGGTGTCCGCGTAATTATCTACGAATTGGTTATACCAGTTGCACACCCCCAAAAATTTCCTTACGTCCTTAACCTTTTTTGGAACTGGAAAATTGTCTATACAAACCAATTTTTCCGGTTGTTTTTGTATCCCTTCTGAGTCTACTATGTGCCCCAAAAATGAAATTTCGCGCAGTCCGATTTTACATTTTTTTGTGTTGCACGTTAGTCCGAACCGTTTGAGACGCTCGAGAACTTTATCTAAGTTGGCCTGGTGTTCGTACTCGTTCCTTGAAAATATAACTATATCGTCTAGGTATACTTGTACAAACTCGTCCTGGTACCCTCTCATGACTTCGTTCATGAGCCTCACGAACGTCATGGGACTATTTTTTAGACCGAAAGGGAGGACTCTAGATTGGAATAGACCTCTACGTGTCCGAAAAGCCGTGTATTTTCGTGCCTTTTCGTAGAGTGGTACTTGCCAGTACCCGCTCCGCAAATCGAGTACACTGAAAATTTTTGCACCCCGCATTTGCCTAATCATTTTGTTTAAATCGGGCATAGGGTATGCATCGGATTCCGTCACGTCGTTAAGCCGCCTGTAGTCGACACAGAGACGGAAAGAACCGTCTTTTTTCTTAGTCAAAACTACTGGTGCGGCCCACGGTGAGGTGCTTGGTTCCACGAGCCCTTGGAGTTCCATATCGCGCACCATACTGTCAATAGTGGTTTGTTTCTGTTGTGGGTATGGGTATGGTTTTAGCGCGATCGGGGTCGGGTCTTTGAGCAAAATTTCGTGTTCAATTAATTTGGTACGTCCTACTTTTTCACTGAACACTACCGCGTATTTGTTTAATACTTTGGTGAGTTTCGCGCGAGTTTCGGTGTCGTTTCCAAATTCTAATTGAGATAAGTCGGGACTAGTGGTGGGTGGTTGTGACTTCCCTTTCCAGCATGTCGACGTACGAATTTGCCTACCCATGTGTATTGTGCACGCGGCGTAATCCCAGGAGACTTCGTTATCTACGAGAAAGTTGTGTCCCAGTAGCGCGTCGCAATACAAGTTGTCTAAAATAGTTGCTTCGAATTTGATATTGAGTGCCCCTATTTTAGCTTCGAATGTGGAGGTGCCACTGGTTGATGCAGTGTGACCATCCGCCATTCGGACTGTGTTTGTTTGCCCGTAAGTGTGAGATACACCGTGTTTACGAGCTACGGTTGGGCTTACATACGATTTTTGTGCCTGCGAATCTAATAAGGCAGTTACGAAGCCTGACGGAAATTCGAGTTCGACCGCGGGGGTCGGAATTTTGTCCGGGCGTAATCGCGTGCCGTTATTATTTGCATTGTCACCGGTAGTGCGGGACAACTGGTTCTTAACCGCGACAGAGATCGTTTGGTCGTCGGTGTTAACCGTCATTACCGCACTGTCCCTATCGGTTGTCACTGTGCCTATCCGATGCTCTACTTGCGCAGACTGACCTAATGCGGGGGTGTGTGTAGCGTGTGCGCTTGTGTCCCCGCCACCCGTGTGGGTGGACACCCGTGTAACTGTTGCCTTTGTCCCTACACCTGTGGCTCCCCCATGAGCCGGTTGTGGTGGAACACGCATGTCACCGGTGAGGTGTGCGTGTTCGGTGGTGGGGTGGTGTAGGTTGGGGGTCTGTGACTGGGTGTCTATAGGTAGTGTGACGGAAAAAATGTTCGTAGTTGACTGTTCGTTAAAATGAACTGCCGAACTACGTGGCTTTCGATTGCGCATATTTTTTCCGTCCGTACTGCCGAACGTTGTAGTTGGTGTGTGGGTGGGTAGTGATGAGTCGGCGGGAAAGACTAGTCCCCGTCGACTCCCCCTCCGTTTCCCGACCTAGTCGGTTTGTGTGGGCACTCACTGTGCCAATGGAGTTCCCCACAATACCTGCACGGTCGTGACGGTTTCGGTTCCGATGGTGTTACCGAAATTTTTTTCCTAACCGGAAGTAGTTTTTGTGGTGGTTCCCAAACTTTTTTGGGTCTGGGGGTCCATTGTGTGGTGGTGGGGTTGGTTGTGGTCGTCACCGGATCCAAAACGCCTGCGATGCGTCGCAGCTCGCTGAACGTCAGTGGACGGTGTAGACGTATGTGTGTACGGAATTTGTCGCGCGTTAACCCGGCGATAATACCTACCAATTCCGATTCGGATAGGCCAGTATTTACGCGGCGTGCGAGCTGGTTTTTAATCAGTACAAATTCCGTTAACGACTGCGTTGGCGTTTGTCGTGTAGACACGATGTCGGCGCGTAATTGAGATTGAATCTCGGAGTTATCGAAATTTTCAAAAAATTCAACCCGAAATTCTTCCCAGGATAGGTCTAGTACTTTGATAGAGGTGTACCAAGTACCTGCCGTTCCTTTTAATTGCGGTTCGACCGCCCTGCACCAACCCGCGGGGTGTATACGCGCTTGTGTCAAAATTGATTCGGTGTTTTGTATATACCTAACAGAATCCTCGGCCCTTGTTTGAGAACTCGGGTAATGAGGACCTCGCCGCTCGTAGGTCGTCGTATGGTATAAGCACCGATCGTTCTTGCGCGCGTGTATTGTATGGCGCGTAATGTTGCGCACCGGTGGTGTGACCCGTTTGGTTGTCGAATGTGTCGCGCGTGAAAAACGGTCTGTCGGTTCCGTCGGTGATGTGGTTTGCGCTCTGTTGTGCGCTACCTCCGACGTACACATTTGACGCACCCGACTGGTAATCCTCGTGTACACGAGCAGTTACTTGTACGGGTGACGGGTGTGTTTCAAACCGCGGGGCTGTGTTGCCGAGTGGCTGCTGCGCGATTGTTGATCGCGATTCCAGTAGGAACCGCGACAAACTCGCTTCCAGTGCCATCAAACGTGCCTCGAATGACGTTTCGTCCTTCGTTTTCGGCAGCGTTTGTTTCAACATGTGTAACTGCTCCGCTGCGGTTTGAAAAACATTGTTCGCCGTATTGTGTTCGGACTCGACCGGTTGATTGGGGTGTGGTGGCTCACTCAGTCCTGGTTGATCGCCCGTGTGTGTTTGCACGGCCGTATGGCCCGCAACGCTACCCACGGTCGGCCATCCGTCGAACTGGTTTGCCACTGTCCCTATCAGTGTTGATGTGGCGTACGGCTGCTCCTCCGTACTGCTCGTTGATCCCGTGATCAACGGCTGCACAAACGAAAATCGCACGTTCGCCGGGTCTTGTCCACTTCTCCGAATGTTTTCCTCCAGCCTAATCATAAGATCTGGCTTCGACCCCGATATGCTGATACCTCGGGCCGTGCACTCGCTACGTAGTTCTGTCGTCGTCAACTCTTGTAACGTTTTACCAGTCATTATGTATTACTACTTTTGACAGCTGTAATCCAAATGTGATCGATACACTGTTGAGGGTTCAGGCCGTGTAGTGTGCGTTTTGAAGGAAAACTTCGGTGGAGATACGTAATTTTCTCGCGGCGTTACGGAAATACGTATATTTGTTTGTTTAATGTGTTTGCCGATATGGATCAGCTGGCCGCGGCGGCGCGTCTCCAAATATAGCGTTACTAGGTCAACGGCCTCGGCGGCGGCGGTGAACCTGTTTGTCTCGGCGGCACACCGGCGGCTGCTCAAGTAAGAACGGCGGCTCGCGGTGGCGGCTGACAACGGTGGTGTGCGGCGGCGGCTGATGTTAGCGGCGCGCGGCGGCGGCTTACGACGACGGCAGCAATACCGGTTAGAGTATTCTTACCCGTACGCTGCGCTGTTATCTGCGGTAGTGTCGCGGGACGAAAGGCAAGTGGTCGGAGGGGTTGCGTTATATAATGCTATAATTCTATAATATTATATCTACTTCCCACAGCCATTTCACGGTTATTCGCGGTCGCGATGGAATTCCCTTTACGTACCAGAATACTTCTTACGTAATTCAACTCGGGAATCCTAGCTAACCGGAAAACACAGACCTGGCTAAAATAACTTAATACTAATATAATAAGCACTTTTCCGAGGTATGTGTCAGCGTGAATAAAAACTCTTACCTTTACGCTGACTGCGACTTGAGGTGATTCCTCTGCGGGGAGGAATCGCCAATTTGACGCGGTTAAAGCGGTATTTGATCTGAGGATGCCGCAGTGGACCGGTCACTTGTGATGCGAATTGGGTAATAACACAACGGTTAAATAAGGTGAAACCAAAAAGTAAACGAACACTGATATAAAAGTAAGTTGTTGAGTTTATTTGCACATAAACGCAAGTGTACACACGAGATGACGAACGCCGGTAATTTCTAATAAAGACGTTTGATGGATGACGTGGGGTATGTTTTCTGTGCGACGGTTGTGTCGAAAAAGTCGAGAACAGAACTGACTATGTATCGACGGCCGGTACTCGTCCGGCGCGACTTGTCTTCCCGTCCCGCCTAGCCTTTGTGGCGTGGAGGGAGAGTCGACTGTGTCGCGTCGTTGTTCCCCGTGGTGGTGGTTGATAAAGTCGCAGACCGGTCGCCACGGTGCCTGTGCTTTGTACCGGCGACCGTTGCGTACCGTGTCAATATGTTTACATCTACTTCCAGATCCAGCTGGACATTGGCAAGAAACATACTTTAAATTTCTTGCATCATCCAACTGTTAAAATTTAATAAACAATTTTTAATTTTACGTTAAGACATAGTGCTGTTTCCTATAATTAAATTGAGAAAAAAATAAAACTTATTTTACTTAAGAATTTATATAAATGTTGTGATAATATTGAATAAATTATAGAAGAAAAATTAAAATACCTATTGAGTATTAACTTATTAGTTTATATCAATTTATAAACAAATGTTCAAATCCTTTAATTCTAATGTCTCAAACAATAATTTATATTTAATTTAATATTGTTAACAGTTTAAAAATCAAATAGGTATATTAATATTTTAGTATCTTAGGTATAGAAAAATATTATAGTTTGTAACATATTGAAGACAAATTATTTTTAATAATAAAAAAAATTCTAATAGTAATATAGTATTTAAATAAGTACCTAATATTTACTGATAATTTACTAGTATTTACATCTACTCAAATATTTGCAACAATAAATTAGATAACACTTAGTATATTTTTAATGTTGAAGGTGCAAAATATATTTATTTCTAATTATAATTTAAAAATTAGTTAACTGTTCAAGTACCTTACTTCAAGTTCTACTTTGTATGGTTCTAATGTTACACTTGTTTGTCGAACAACAAAACCTATAATTTTACAAAAACTATTTACAAGTCTATGTTCTTCTACATTAAATACATGACCACTTTGATACAAATTCAACCCTTTATTATTTGGGAAAATAAAGTTTGGAATAATAATCTGGAAACCATATTTGATCACCAAATTATTCATTATAAAAGTCTAAATCCAAATAACTATGTCAAAAAACTTCAATGTACAAGTCAAAATTAAGTACTAACAGATAATACAATAATATTTTGTGAAACAAACATTTATTAACATAGATATAATAATTTATTTATATTATTTATATGTTATTGTCTATAATATGTGTTCAATTAACTTCCCGAAACTAGTTGATCCAGTGACCACTAGAGCGCTATAATTTCAATCCGTTGCACGTTATCTATATTAGGGAATATCGTAACAGACTAATGAATGAAACCGACAAAAAAAATACTAAATAGGCATAAAAAAACAAAATTCCATCATATAAACAGTTTAAAATTAATTAATCAGAAAAATGATAATAAAATGTTAAATTACAATAATGTATCACATATCGACAAACAAAACGCAGACGAATTAGAATTCGATATAAACCCAGAACTAACCCAATCACAACAGACACAATTAAAACAGATTTTAAATACATATAAAGATTGCTTTGCTAAACACTCGATGGACTTAGGGGCGATAGACGTGGGAGATGTACCTATACCAACAATAACAACAGAACCTGTTAACTTACCACCATATAGATTAGCCTTGACAGAACAACAGGAACTACAGAGACAAATTAATGAATTATTAAGATTCGGTCTTATAACTCCATCATTTCCTCATATGCAAGCCCGGCGTTTTTAGTAAACAAAGCAGACGGTTCAAAGAGATTAGTAATCGATTATAGACGATTAAATAAACAAGTACCACATCAAAATTTTCCAATAACTCATATGCAAACGGTTTTCGATTGTTTAGAAGGGGCAAAGTTTTTTAATATAATGGATATGCAGCAGGGATTTTTAAATATTTTATTAGGAACAACAGACAGATACAAATTAGCATTTATAACACCATTCGGGTTGTACGAATGGACACGATTTCCATTTGGTTATAAAAATTCACCACGACAATTCTCAAAAGCAGTAGCAAAAGCTCTTGCTGGATTATTATACGTAGGAACTATTAACCATGTTGATGATATTATAAACTACGCAAAAACATTCGATGACCTATTAATAATATTAGAAAAATTATTAAAACGAATAAGACAATCAGGATTTAAATTAAAAGCTTCAAAGTGTAAATTCGGATATTTTGAACTTAAAATACTCGGACAGATAGTAAATCAAGACGGAGTTAAGCCAAATCCCGAAGGTTTGGCGGCAATCAAAAATTTTCCAACCCCAAAAACAATTAAACAGACACGAAGTTTCTTAGGTTTGTGCAATTTTTTTAGAAAATTCATACCACGATATGCAGAATTAATTTCACCAATAACTGATTTAACGCGGGGACATTATCCCACAAAAAAATCACCTATACAATGGTCCGTATCACATCAAAATGCTTTTGAAAAACTAAAAAATCAACTAACCAGCCCACCCCTTTTAAAACACTTTAACCCGAATTTACCTATAACAATATGGACAGATGCAAGCAAAATCGGTATAGCAGGAACTTTACTACAAAAATCTGAAGAAGATAAACAATTACACCCTGTGTCTTTTGTCTCCCGACGGTTAACTACGATAGAAGAAAAATATAGCGCAATAGAATTAGAACTACTAGCGATAGTTTTTACATTAGAAACATTCCGCACATATATATATGGTATCGAAGTAGAAATTTGGACAGACCACGCTCCACTTAGATATCTAGATAACATTAAAACTCTATCAGTGCGAATTCAACGACTAAAAAGTAAAATAATTGATTTTGACTTTATAATAAAATACCGAAAAGGACTTTTAAATCAAGTGTGTGATTCGATGTCAAAAAACCCAGTATTCGACCCACCAACTTATGAACAAGAATTACAAAAAGATAAGGACCTAACCATTTGTCACGTTACCGTTATTAATTTACCAATAGAACAACGTAACGACCCAATACTTAACAAAATAATACAAGCATTAGACAACCCAGACATATCGGACCAAGTGTGGATAAGAAAATCAAGAAATTACTTTTTAAATCAAGAAAATGTTCTTATGTACAAACATATGTCCAAAGGAAACACAACACACTTAATAGCATTACCAAACTGTCGTAAAGATGAAATTTTAAGTAACTTTCACGATCACCCATTCGCGGCCCATCTCGGAGTAGACAAAACATACAAAAAAATCATAGGGCGTTATTTCTGGCCAACCATGTATAAAGATATTCGCACATTTGTAACGTCATGTTTAAGTTGCCAAAAACGAAAGGCTGATAAAACGGCTGCATATGGTCACATGTTAACATCACCAAAAATAACAGGAAGGCCCTTCGAAAGGTTCACTATAGATTACATAGGGCCAATTAATCCACAGAGTAATGGATATTCATACATATTAGTAGGCACATGCGCGACTACAAAATATGCCATAGCAAAGGCATATAAACATGCCGACTCAAAATCAACTGTAGCATTTCTCATAGACATAATAATATTACAGTTTGGAGCAATAGGAGAAATACATTCGGATAGGGGGATACATTTTACAAATAAATTAGTAAAAGACCTATTAAAAGCACTAAACATACAAAATACTAACTCAATAGCTTACCGCCCCCAGAGCCAAGGACAAACCGAAAAGTTTAATGGTACTCTAATCGATATGATAAGCCATTTTGTACAAGAAAAAACAAATTTCTGGAATCAATATTTAAAATACGTACTTTTCGGATACAATACATCAGTCAATGAAACAACAAATCAGTCTCCATTTTATTTATTACACGGTTATCACCCAAAATCAATCTTCGATTATAACCTTATTAGCACAGATACAGCACCAGAAATTTTAAACGAATTAGAAAAATTAAATAACATAAGGGACGAGTTACCAAAATTACTGGAGGAAAAATTTCTAAAAAATAAAAAACATTATGATTCACGCAGAAAACAGATCAAATTCATAACAGGGGAAAAAGTATTAGTAAAAACAGAAAATAAAGGGTCGAAATTTGCATATAGATACGGGGGACCATTCAAAATTGTACGACAAATATCAGAAGTTACATATGTAGTAGAAATAACAAAAAATGGACAGTTAATAAATGACTATAAGCATGTTAGTCAACTAAAAAAATTTAAAAACCGAGAAATTAAATAATTAACATAGGTAAGCAAAATAATTAGGTGTATTACACTTATCTTTTAATATTAACATAAATATATATTTAAGGCATGTAGTAATTAATTAGTATAATAATTTAAATATAAGAAAATCGCATTTATTGCAGTAATATTATTATAACGAAATTTAATATACAGGAAATTACATTGCACCATAATTTTAAAAATAATTCACGACTTAAACGATAGAATATCAAATTAATATCTGATGACATGACACGCGGCTAATATGAACAATTATACAAACAATTTAAATAATAATAACAATAATAATTAACAAACGTAGGCTCGATATTTACTATACATAAATAAAAAAAAAACACTCAGCAAAAAAACATACTACTTATCGTATATTAAGGCAATTTAAGGGTAGGCAAGAATCATTCATAAATAAGAACAGGAGAGAAACAATCATACGACGAAGTATTCAAACTACACAACATACAAACAACATAGAATAATCACACTCTGGTGAGTAAATAATTAATCATAATTAGTACTATTATAGTTAGCTATTTAGTCACTAAGGAATTTACTTAATCGTTATTATTATTATTATTTTTTTTTTTAAATACATATACACAAGGTTTAACATAACGTATTGCCAACGTAGGATAAAACAATTAATATGAAAATAATAACAATGATATTTATGGTATTTGTGTTAACTAAGGGAAATTCTAATTTTTTTGAGAATAAACAATTTAATACCAACCCAGGTATTTATTTCGAAAATATATCTCCATTACACATAGCTATTTCTCAATGGAATTTTTTAACATTTTATAATATTTCAAATTACGAAAGTAGTTATGCGTACATAAATATATACTTTAACAGATGTAAACTAATTTGCCAAAAATTTGAAAATAAGTCACTGATATAAATGATATATGTATAAATTTAAAAAAAATTAACTCAGCACTATTAGACAAAATTAATGATGAAAGAGACACACTACAACAGTATTTAAACATTGATAAAAAACACAATTTAAATTCTAAGGACTATAGAACAAAACGAAGCTCATTTTTCGGAGGGATTGGAAAGCTACAACGAACCTTATTTGGAGTTTTGACTGAGGAAGATGGGGAAGAGTATCAAAATAAAATTAGACTTTTGGAGGAAAAACAATTAAAAACACTTTTACTTCAAAAAGATCAAATTAAAATTTTTGAAAGTACCCTTGATTCAGTAACAAAAATTTCATTAGATTTTACTAAAATTAAGGATAATTTGAATGACTATATAAATAAAATAAATTATGAAATAATTAATCAAAAAGAAGAATTAAAAATAATAAACATAAAACAATATATTATGTTATATAACTCAGTATACAGTGAGCTTATAAATCAATTTTCAAAAGAAACTTCAGTTATATTAAATACAGTAATAACAGCCCACAGAGGACAGATTAATTCTCAGATATTAAAACCAAACGAACTATTAGAACAATTTAAGGACGTAAAAGCAAACTTACCTTCAAACCTAAATATGCCAATGGAAATTAATATTAAAAATTACTTTGATTTTATGAAAATTATAGAGTTAAATATATGTTATCAGAACCACTTAATTATCTATTCAATAAACGTACCATTAATAGAAAACCTAAATTTTAATCTATACCGAATTATTAGCTTACCAGTACACGTTAATAAAAATAATTTTATCTTTATACAATCTCCTGAAGAATATTTAATCGTAGAAAATAATACACAATATTACACATTTTTTTCCCAAGATCAGGTCAACAAGTGTAAATATATTAAAATGAATACAATTTGTAGTGTAAGTACCCCATTATCTAGCACATCCAAACCAAATTGTGAATTCCAAATGTTTAAAGGCGGTAACATTATACCACCCAACTGTGAAGTTAAAACTATTACCATGGTCCATGATATTTGGCATCATCTAAAAAATAATAACCAATGGCTATATGCCACTCCTGAACCAATAGAAATAGTAATTAGTTGTGGTGATGAGGCGGAAAACACAATTCTGAATCAAACAGGACTATTATCTTTAAAAACAAATTGCAAAGCATTTACAAAAAACACCCTCATAATTTCAAAATATAAAAACCAAAGTCATTTTTCAAAAGACTACTTACCTCCTTTTCACTTACCTAACTTTACCGAAGATTTCAATAATATAATAATGAAACAAAATAATATACCATATAACAATTTAGATACTATTGATATACCCAGAGAATTTAATGATTTAAAAATTCACGCTAAATCACTATCAATTTTAAATCAAGAAATGGAAAATCTTTTAAAATACAAAGCTAATGAAAAAACAACAAATATTCACTCTATTGGAATTACAACATTAATAATAATAGTAATAATGGTAATAATATATAAAATAATTAAATACATAAAAAATACCAATAAAAAGAATAAAAACCGAACGAAAGATAAACTCAGAGTGGTGTACCACGTGGATAGGAATGGGATACAAAATGATAATAATACAATGGTTGAGGAAGCGAACTGAATACAATTTACCTACACTAATCGATAAAATTCAAGTCAGTACCTCATGCAAAAAAATAGAAATGGTGAAAATAATAATAAACAAATATTAACAACACTTAAACACTCATCTTATTTAGACATTAGAGATCTTTATTCAGCACATGGTAAATTAACATTACAAAAGGCCGACTTAGCAGTGAGGCTGTAGAGACCAGATTGCAGACTGACTATCTTAACAGTTAACATATTAAATAGTAGTATCAGTACTTTATCATCTAGGACGCTTATCAGTGTTAACACAAACATTTCATAAAAATTCCAAATAAATAAATTAAATATAAGACATATGACATGATAATTGATAGATAAAAAATTAATAGAAAAAAAGAGGGTTCGATTTTAGTACTAGTTATAATAATCAACTATTATGTAAAAATATTTTTTATTATGTTAACCTTAAAGTAAAGTTTCAGATATATCCTCAAATACATAATGGACGTCAAACACCAGTTATATTAGAAATATTATGCTTATAAGTATGTGAAAAAAAAAATGGGGGGATTTATTGATTGTAATTAAATTAAGTTATTATAGATATAATATATTATATTATTGGACAGATCCATATTGTGAATTAGAAAATTAATAATTATAAATTAAAAATAATGAAACAATCGAATGTATATAAGACAAACAGTATTTGGGATTAATAAAAGGTATAATTTGCCTCTGGCACGGTAGAAATACCTGTAAGCAAATACTTATACCACACAAATAGTCTACACAATATAAATGAAGAAATACGAAACAACCACAAAACGTCAATCAGCAGCCCATCATCGCCATATTCAAACAATCAGGACCAATACAAGACAAAAACAATGTGTATAGGTATTCAAAATTTCTTTTGTAATTTTTTTTTAAGGGAGGGGGTAATGTAACAATTATTATAAATATTAATATGTTACATGACACTATTGCTGACCAATACTTTATTAAACACACACACACATACACAAACATATAATTGTAAGGCCTATGGCCAAGAGACAACACGATAGGTAGTCAGTCGATTGTACATCTCAGATCAACAGTATTGGCAGGACTCCGTTTAACCACGTTAAGGTCAACAGTAGTACATAAGATAATTACCGTGAGTAACACTATTTATAAGTATTTAGTATTTAATAAAAATTAGTAATATCTGAAACAGAATCCTTGTTATTCATATTATAATTAAGATTCCTATAATCTACCCCTGGCTACGGAAATTATATCTAAAGAGTCCTACGACTCTCACTGGATATCTCATATTTAACTGGTCATTCCCCGACCACGTTACACCGGGTTGCTGAAAATGACCGAATTCCGTCCTACTTCCTGTAACTATGATATCGGTGGCAGTAACATTTTCCTTCACATTTTCTCCAGGCTTAGGACTGGCAGCTTTGCTGACATGTTTAAAAATGTAAAATCCGGCAAAACAGCCTTATTTATTTATTATTAATATACGGAGCAAAAAAAAGTCATATAAGTCATATAACAGTCATATAAGTATTTTAATAAATTTAAGAGTATAAGACGTATAGTATATGTTATGTGTAATTTTTTTTTAATTATTATTTTTTACATTTGAAATAGGCTGGTAAAAACTTAGACTGACACACAAACTGGTGTCGATCTATGTTTCGACTAATCCAAAACATCATTTTATCATTTAAAAACTGTTCTCTCTCCAATGTCATTTTTGATTATGGCAATGTACTCCGCATTTTTATATAAATTTCAGTTTGCACAGCTTTTACAGCTTCTGTAAATTGAAATATGTTTGGTTTTGAAGTATAAAAATAACTGTTGAATTTCGAATGAAATGACTCACAATTGTTTGTGGTACGGGATACACAAGGTGAATATTCAGCCCAAATAGATGGTGGAAAAAGAGCACTCTCTGAAATATATGTATCCAGCAAATAATCACAGAACTTAGTTACTCTGGCATCATCAGGTTTAATCGAAACAAAATCGAATACGAACGAATCACTTACTGCGTTAGGAGGTAAAAATGGCAATCCAAATAACGATCTCAGAAAGATACTTATCGATGAGTCAAATTTTCGGTAGGTTAAATTAGGTTTTAACCTAACCTAACCTATACATACGCTTGATGTCAGGCGAAGCCTCTTGAAGTTCTATAAAAGTTGAAATTATATTAATACCGTCTAAAACTAGTCGGGACGGAATTCGGACATAGTTGCTCCGCCCCCGGGACGGAATTCGGTCTTCGGTTATGGAACCATAGGGGGCCCGGGACGGAATTCGGTACCAGCCGGCTAGTCCGCTAGTCAAAATAAAGAAGAATATAAAAATAAAATACTTATATTGTTTGATGGGTAATTTCGATTTTCGTTATCCGTACAATAATTGATTATCAGTGAATCCAACGCGGCCCAACTACGCGTATCTTCATTCCCACTACCACCATATACGATATACCGCCCGATATAGCTGAAAACAGTGAGTGATGACGCTATACGCGTAACGGCGTAATCCGTAAAATATAAGGCAGCTACCGTTTTTTATTTTTGTTATTTTTAAACGTAGTGAGACTTTGTGAGAGCTGCAGACTGCAGAGAAGAATAATAAAACACGTAAGTACCTACCTATTATTGTATTATACTTATAAATTATTATCATTTACCTATTGTCCATTGACAATATTATAGTATTAAGCAAATTATATTATTGTTAGGTACTATTTTAGCAATGAACATCAAAGTGTGACATTCATCATTCATAATAAATAATAATACTTGATTATGTATTTTTTTTATAGTTATTAATTTCATTTTTGTTTTAATTTCTATAAAATTGTTTGCTGCCCTATAGCAACGCAATGGCTTGCTTGATGTACCTACTCTAGTGACAGGTCACAGGTCTGATAATAATTAAAAATTTTAATTTAAAATCATACCATCATAGATGAGTATAGGTATATATATCTTACATGTATGAACATTAAAGAATAGCGACGAGAATATAGATGTCCAATACTTTTATTTGTTTTTTTTTTATGCCGTAATTAGACCTATATTTATAAAGAAATGTAATATATCAGTTCTACATAATATAGGTATCTATACTATTAAAGAACATTTCTTATTTAAATAAAATATGGTAGCATTTATGAATATACTAGGTATAAAAAGTTTCTTTGACTATTTTATGGTTTTTTATGATTATTATTCTAAATATATTATGTTTTAACAAAAGTCAAAGAGTAATAATTCAGATTTTTGGTGGATGAAAACAAATTGTACACTAGGTACCTAATTTAGTTACTTATAATTGTATTGATAAAAAAGTACCTATATAATAATATTATAATATATGCTATGTTAGGTATGTTTAGTCGTTTAGTGTTAAGCTTTATAATATTATAATATTATATTTTAGTAAATATAATATGTATAGCGATAAAGTAGATATTATAATATATTGTTAGTTGTTAGTTAGTCTTTTTGTTAGTTTGTTATTTTCTTAATTGTGTTCGTTCATTCAAACCTGTAGTACTTATAACTGATATTTTATTTATTCTCATGTTTCAGTATTTGCTAGAATAATAAATAGAATTTTTTAATAAATACAAAGAAGATTTTTTTTTTTTTGGTTGACACGGTACGTTACGGTCGCCAGTACAAGGTACAGGCATCGCAACGACCGGTCTGCACCTTATCAACCACCACTACGGGCAAAGTCGGACCGACATAGTCAACTCTCCCACCTCGCCGCAAAGGCATAGGGTGGGACGGGAAGACAAGTCGGCCCGGACGAGTACCGGCCGCCCGGTATCGGTCTCTTTTGCATCAACCGTCGTACTGACTATTACACGGTCATATATTGTTTTTTTGCCTTCTGACCCGAGACGCCACGAACAACCACGTTTTGTTTTTTTTTGTTTCGAAATCTTCACACACTCTGTGTGTTCATCGACATTGGTCGTCGCTTTATTTATATCGACGTTCGTCGTGCGTTGTGCCACCTTTTCGCCACACGCGAACAATACATCAACTTTTTGTGTAACGTTTACGTGTGAATAAATATTATACTTTATTACACTTATATCGGTGTTTAAATTTTTTCTTTATTATCCTCGTGTCGTTACAACTAACATCACAAGTTGACCGGCCAACCGCGGAATCCATCAGCTGTAATTACCGCCGTAGCCGTGTCATGGTTACAGGTTTTAATAGGTAATAATTTAAATTTTCATTATAGCTAGCTATAGTAATAAACGCAGAAAAATACAAATAGAACTGCAAGGTTTAGAATCTACTGATTATGATACAGATGACACTAATTTAATTCTTACACCATTGAAATAATCTGACAAATTAATTTTGACAATTATAACCAAGGTTATAACTCTGATAAGTCTGCAAGTGATAACATACTAAGGGGAAATTAATTTAATAATAGTATTTCAGAATTAGATGTTATTGTATCTAGTGATAATGAAGAAATTATACCAATTAATGCAAATTATAGTCAAGAGAATATTAAAAAAAATAAACTTTGTCATTGGGCAGTAAATTATAATGTTCCTCAGAATGCAGTTGATGGGCTGCTCCTTGAAGTTTTGAGGAATGATTTTGATTTAGATTTTCTACCCAAACGTTGTAAAACATTGTTGGACTTAGGATCATCTAAAGTAATTAATATACGTCAAGTACAACCGGGTATTTACTACCATTTTGGCTTAGAGTTTGGTATTAAGCGATTTACATCATTTATTAATTTTTCTGAAAATCCTATACAAATTTCACTAGGCATTAATGGCCTCCCAATATCAAAAAGTATTGTTAGTTGTTTTTGGCAAAGTTTAGCTTTTATTCAGCCTTATAATAAACATGTATTTATTGTTGGGATTTATCATGGATATGAAAAGCCTAGAGATAGTAATATATACCTTAAAGATTTAATTGAAGAAATTTTAGATTTAACTCAAAATGGGGTTATAATAAATAATGTGAAAAAAGAAATTTCTATTAATGTCATATGTTGTGATTCACCCGCCAAATCTTTTATTATGAGAATTAAAAGTCATTCTGGTTATTTTTCATGCCCTAGATGTACTCACGAAGGAGAGTATTTTTCAAGTATTTGTTTTCCTTATAATAGTAATGGCAATACTGAAAGATATCACGAAGATTCTATTTGTATGAAGGATGAGGAACACCACACACATCCTACAATATCATGTCTTGCACTAATACCAGATATGGATATTTTAAAACTATTTTCAATGGATTATATGCATTTAGTATGCCTTGGAATTACTAAAAAATTACTTGTTCTTTGGTTGGATTAGGTAATAACAAATCAAATGGTCGTTTATCAAGTTGGCAGATACAGAAAATTACCGATGGGCTTTTAAAAATTAAAAGTAGCATAACGTGTGATTTTGCTCGAAAACCTAGGCCTGTAAAAGAAGTTTTAAGGAAGAAAGCCACAGAACTTCGCCAGTTTATTCTTTACACTGGAATCATTGTACTAAAAGATATTTTACCCAACGAAAGTTATAATAATTTTCTAGCACTTTGTGTATCAATGAGAATTCTACTGTGTGAAAATAATTATCATTATTTAAATTTTACTCGTTAACTTCTAAAATATTTTGTAGAATCCTTTCAATATATACATGGTGTTAAATATGTATCACAAAATGTACACGGGCTGTTACATTTATGTGACGATTATGAAAGACATGGCTCCCTTAATGCGTGTAATACGTTTCCCTTTGAAAACTTTATGAAGATACTAAAAAAAATGATCCACAAACATGACAAACCATTACAACAGGTAGTTCGACGATAGACTGAAAATTGTAACAATAAAATTATAGAAATTAACAACATTAATAAATTACAATTTAAAAACAAAAAACCAGATTGTTATGCTCTTACTTTAAAAGATGAAATTATTCAAATAACAGATTTAAAAAATTCAATTCCTGAAAAATGTTCTATTGTTGTTGGTAAAACATTTATTGAAAAAAAAGAACTTTTTATTATGCCTTTAAAATCATCTAAATTAGATATTTATGTAGTTCAAAATTTGTCTGAAATTGAAAAACAATGGAAAATGTCTGATATCAAAAGAAAAATGATTATGTTTGATTTCAAAAGTACAATGATAGCTTTACCGATTCTTCATCATGATTAATTTATATAATTAAAATTAAATTGTAAATATTTGTAATATACCTTATCTTCACAAGCATATAATTTAATAATAAAATAATACCAATTGTAAATATAAGTTTGAATGAATATACTTATAAATAAAGAATATAAATAATTGGTAACTAAAATTGATTTAGATATTCATAACATTAATAATTTATGGAAATAAAGCTAAATTTACATTTTTTTTTCAGAACTATGTGGATTGTTGTTTATTTTAATATAGACATGTCAGTTGAATGTGTACCAAATATTTGGTACAATAAAGGATCGTGTGCCTGGCCAAAAAATAAAGCTAACATTAATCATTTCATACAAAAATGTATTGATCCAGTTGAACGGCCAGTTGAATTTCGCTATTATGATACAAGAATTTTAAGCAAAAGTCCTTTTGGTAATTATATTAGTTATATAAAAATAAGGAACAATATTTAAGTAGGTATACCTATTATTAATTAATTTTTTTAAATATAAATCTAAAATATAGTTCGAAATAAAGCTTCTAAAGCACAACAAACATCAGATCTATCATCCAATACTGAAAATGAAAGTTATAAAGAAAAATCAAAATTTAAAACTAATTTGTTTCCTCCAAATAAATCTGAAAAATCTTCATCATATGTTACTAAACAAGAAGATAATGGACCAACATTTCCTGACTTTGATGCTTTATTTTTAGGTAAATGTGGATTTACATTATTCATGCTTGTAAAAGTACCTAAATTATAATTTTTTATACGTTAATATTTAGATGAAGAACTAGATCTTGATACTGGAGTAAATCATACAACTGAAAATTGTTTGAATACATCAAGTAATAAAGATATAAACTTGCATGAATTTGATGAAAGCCAAGTTTCATTTCACGTCACTCCATCATCTACTAAAAAAATAAAACTAAGTTCTAATGATGACAATGATGTGTCTTATCCTTCTGCACCAATTATTAAACCAGTAATGCACAGTGGTCAGTGAAAGTGATATTAAAGGTAAATATCACTATAGTTTAATATGTAATACATACCAATTATAGCTATAAACTGTAGTGAGCGGCAGTGACCTCAGGTGCTCTTTCTGCACGCGTTATACATATATATATACCTATATATATATATATATATATATATATAAATATTCCTCTGGAACGCTTACTGATCGTACGTAAGTAGATGGTGCTCGGGATAAGTAATGATTTGAACAACAACAGTTTAAGTTAGTAAAATATAGTTTATTATATTAATACAAAATATAAATGTAATTACTGTTAAAAATACTTGTTAAATTTGTGGACAGAGTATAATGACTCTTGCCCGAGAAATTAGTTAAGTTAATACTGTGGATCTAGACTCGGAATACAAGTGGCGATGTTAGGGCGCGGCCCAACGACTAAGCTAAGTCCGGTGATCTGGGATGATAGACTAATTCTAATCGTTCAACGTATAGGGATCCGTATATATACTAAGTCTCCGCTGGACGATTGCGCGGTAGAGAATATAAGTGGTGGATAAAGGAAGCCGAAAACTATATTGGAATAACAATATTTCCAAATCATGATTTAGTACGACAACTATTATTTTATACTAGTTGTTTATCATTGATTTCGTAGAATTGACCAAAACCAATTAACTTATTCTATGTTCCTATGTAACTCTATACATAAAATATATACACGTATATCAATATATATTTTATGTAACATATATGTATGCAATATATATGAGTATATGTAAATTTGTACTAGCAAAATAAAATGACCATGTTAGTATTATATATATCTAACATTTCACTACTAATACAATAGTAATAGTAAAACGGCTACGTCGGTTTACTACAATACTATAATCGTGGATAATAATAATATAAGATTGTAAAATAATAATAATATTTTTAAATTGTTCAGCTTCTTACAAGATTGTTAACAGAAATATTATAACATTAAAGCATGAGGTGAAAAATATTCAAGATCGTTTGGATACAGTAATTAATATGCAAGAAAAGATGCATGAGCATTTATGTAATTCTTTAACCATAGTTAAAAATAATGCTTCTTTCGACGAATCCAATAACTTTGACGTAATATGTATTAATAATGAAGACGATCTGAATATTATGGAACATAAATTAACCGGGGATGAATCTTTCAAAAAATCTATAGTTAATATATCATTAATTATTTATAATATACATATATATATATTATGACGTAATGTAATATTGAATACAATAGAATTAATAGTGATGACATATTTATAGATTAAGCAGTTAAGCCGTTTGATGGGACAAAATATACCTGAGACAGTAAGGAAAATTATGAAAACACTTTTTACAGATTCACTTTTAAGTGAATTTTCTTATATTGGATTCAAAGGAAAAAATAATTTTTCAACACTAAAAACTTGTAAAGTCATATTTGGTAATTTGATTTATTAAAATATTAAATAATAAGAAATAATACACACAATACATCAGTACATCACACTATTCACACTAAATTAACACAAAATTAATTAGAACTAATGTAACCTCATCATTTAAAAACACATATAATTTATTTTTTCAAAACAATTTAACTTGTAATTTCTCATTTTAACAAACTGTAATTACAGCAAGTTTTTTCTTGGTCTAAAGAGTGTTCATTAGCTAGTGTAGTTAAATTTTGATATTTTTGAGAACCTTTTAGGGGACTAAATGCATACCCTGTAATATAGTACCTATATTGTGTTATATTTCATTATAATTATCTACATTTTAGATCTGAATATAGTTACCAGTAATAAAATATTCATTTCTACATGTTATTTAGAGTCCATCCGGAAAATGAAAAAATGTTCAGACTCCATAGATGTTGAAATTGAAAAGCCACTAAAAAATTGGATGGCACAGGCCACTCCACGGATCAAAAAAATGATAAATGGAAAGAATGATTCACTTAATACAGAATTATTGAAGTTAAATTAAACTGTTATTTTTTTTTTTTTATATATATATATATTTATGATATAATTTTTACAAATTATTTACAAGTTTTTTTGAATGTATAAAGGTTTAACATTTTTTTTTTATTATTTTATTTTATGAATTAAAAGTTGATTTATAATAATAAAAGTGAGTAATACTATACTCTATTCCAAATGAGACCAGGCTACGGCGGCGACCAGATTTCGTCGGGTGGCGGTCAGGCTCCACCTATTTTACTCCCCACTACATCAACCACCTGTTCGACTGTAGCTCTACCGGCGGCGGCAGCGTACGTTCGACGCCGACGGTATGTGTGTACCGTGCTGCAACATAACGCGTCGACGCTTACATGCTTACCGGTGAATTACGCGACAGTCCGTTTAAACCGATTTTTTTGTGATTATAATTTGTGTTTTACGTATTATATAATGGAAGATAATACAGAAATAATTACGGGTGATATCCCTGAAGTCGAAGGTTGTATGCCTCTGCAGCCTGAAGAAGCAACTACTATTTCTCCAAAAACGAAAAATAAAACTGGAAAAGTAAGTAATAATATTAACAGTTTTTACCCAAATAAAAACACATAACAATTAATATAATATTTAAATATTTAATTATTTGATATTTAAAATGTTATTACCTATTTATTATTATTAGGGCTGGGATTTGTATGTAAATACATATTTTTATTAAAACATCATAAATTAATTATTGTAAATGATAAATTTATTTCACGCAATTTGCTATAAAATAAGACATATTTTATTTTACATATTTTTACATATTTCGTCATAAATACATATTTTTACATATTTTATAAAATTTATATGTTTTTTACAGTTTGTGTCCAGTCGTCAAAAAATAATTATTGTTAATATTTACAAGGATATAATTTCTAATTCACCAGGCATAAAATATTTGGATATGATTAAGCGTATTAGAGAGTTAACTGGTTTGGGACGAGACACCGTAAAGAATACTATCAGTCAGTACAAAACCACAAAAACAGTATCTTCTCCCAACAAGAGAAGAGCAAAGGCTTCACTGTTTGACAAAATTGATGATCTGGACCGCATAGGATTACGTCGGACAATCCATTCTGTTTGGTTACAGCGTGAATTACCAACCATAGACCGAATTTTATTTGATGTCAACGCGGATCCGTCGCTTCCAAATTTTAAAAAAACATCTTTGTATCGTGTCATCAAAAAATTGGATTTTGTTTTTACAAAAAGAAAAAGATGCAGTGTTCTGACCGAGAGGGAAGACCTTATCGTTTGGCGTCGTAAGTATTTATACGACATTCGAAAATACAGAGAAGAAGGTCGAACTATATACTATCTGGACGAGACTTGGTTGAACGCCGGCGATTGTGTCGATCGTGTTTGGAAAGACAATACGGTTCTCTCCAAACACGATGCATTTAACAAAGGCCTCACGACCGGTCCACAAAACCCGTCCGGTAAAGGTAAGCGGCTCAATATATTACATATTGGGTCGGAGAATGGTTTTCTGCCAGGTGGCCTGCTGTGTTTCATTTCAAAAAAAAAATACCGGCGATTATCATGAGATGAATGGAGATAACTTCAAAGAGTGGTTCGAAAACATTCTCCCTGTACTCGACCCAAATTCCATTATCGTCATGGACAATGCGCCGTACCATTCGGTAGAAATGGAAAAATATCCAAATGTCAGTTGGAAAAAAGCAGTTATATTGGAGTGGCTCATTTCCAAGAATGTCGATTGCGAACGACCGTTGTCGTCGTTATTGAAGCCGTCTGGCTTAATAAATAAAAATAAATCTTACCATCATCATCTATTTTATTTTTTTCTAAATAAATTCTCATTTTATCGTCCCCGCCGACGTATTGTTTGATAATTATATTAGTCTTAACCACCTAGAGTAATTTAAAACAAAATTGTACAAGCAAATATTAAATTAATAGGTACCAACTATTAAATGTGCGTATTATACATACCTCAACAATACGTTTGCGTATTTCCCTATGATTTTCCTCTGTGCCTGTTATCCAGTATGATAATATATAGGCAATTACCGTCTCCTAAAACGTTTTTTGTTTCTGCTGGCTCGCTTAAAAATTTTCCTCTTCTTTTAAATTCCAGGACTTCAGTTAGGTTTAGTTTTAATTGTTTGCATTTAAGAATCTGCCATGGTTTTGCAATTGGATTAAATACTCGACATTTATCTATTACTGAAACCCTTGTACACACTACATCCTCATTATCGACCATTTTACTATTTATTTGTTTTTCAGTATCAGCTTTATCTTCATCAAATTCTACTTCCATTATTGTTGTTAGTCCATCACATTTTATTCTTCCAGCTTCTTTATTTACCTCTTCGTATACTTCTTCGTGCAGGTCTTCATTAACTCCTTCATTCATTTTTTCATCGTTTTTCTTTATTAGATTTTCTTCAACAATATTTATTAAGTCCACATCCTTAATACTAGAAGATTCTTTAAAATATTTTAAGTTACTTAGATGTTGTTTTTTCGCTAAAATTTTGTTCTTGGATTTTAATGTACATGTATCACCTTTATTAATCGATACAATAGTATAAGGTCCTTCCCAAGGTACATATTTCCAACCACCCTTTCGATCATCTCTCCTTAAATTTCTTACTAATACTTTATCATTTTCTTTAAATATATAACTGGTGTTGTGCCGCTTTCCATATGACAGCCGTTGTCGTTTTTGAGCCTCATTAATATTTTGTTTTGCGCGGTTTTCCTTGACGTTCCTCATATTTATCATTTTACTTAATGTTTTATCAAAATCATCTTGGTTAAATGCATTTTCTATTGAACCATTATCACATTTTTCTTCTTCGTTTTCCGAACTATCATCAGTATCATCGACATCGATTGGGAGTATTGCTTCACGTTGGTATAGTATTTTAAATGGAGAATAACCTGTAGAGAAATGTTGTGCAGTTCGGTGAGCAAATAAAACTCCCTGTAAAATAGAAGGCCATTTATTTACATTGTTTTGCAGTACTTTGAGTAAACAATTTTTAATTGTTCGATTTTGACGTTCAACTAAGCCATTTGCCAGTGGATGGTATGCTGATGTAACTCTTTGTTGTGTCCCTGTTAAGCGCAAAAGCTCATCATTTAGCGAATTTAAAAATTCTCGTCCTTGATCATTTATTTGAATTCTGGGACACCCGTGTCGACAAATGATATCAACGTATAGATATCTCGCTACCGAAACCTCAGTTTTATCAAATAACGGCCTAGCTTCAGACTATTTCGAAAAGTAGTCGATTGCCACTACAACGTATTTATATCCGTCAACTTCTGGTAGCGTCATCAGATCTACTCCAATTTGTCGGAACACCTATAATATTCAACTATATATTTTTATTTATTCTATTATAATTCTAAATATTTTATGTTTTTATACTGTTTGTAATAATTTTCTTATCAATATTTTGCTAAACACAATGCAGTATAAAATAGTTATATTTCAGTGTCAAACTTAAAAAAAATTCAATTTACATTATATTTTTATTTATTAAAATAATAATATTAATTTTTTAACGGATAATTTTAGTAATAATTAATAAAAAAAAAGCGGGTAAGTGGGTATCGCTCTGCTGTATATTAAGGGGTGGGGTGGACCTCGGACTATGGTAGGTTAAATTTGAATTCAATGATAGGTATCATTGTATACGAAAAACGATTCTGAACGAAGATGATTTGTCAGTTTAGGATATATTATATTTAAATAACACTGTATATATTAATTAATAAATTAGAATTCAGAATTATTGGTTTTTAAATGTATTTTGTGATAAGTAATAATTAAAACACTGCGAAGCGCTGAAGCTCTTATAACAATACACATTATTTGATCCGAATCATATGATTGAATTCTCTGGCATAATATATTATATTAATTTAAGATTTTATTTTTTCATTATAATATTATCTGCTCTCATTATAATTATATATATAATTTATGCATACATTTCATGAAAACTGCTTTTCGGTGTCAAATGAGTTGAAATGTAAAGTAAGTGCATAAATTGACTGGCGTTTGAGGTATACTTCTATTCGTTTTTATAGAGTTAATTAAAATAATTTTATATCTAGATATTGCAGATACTACCACCACAATATCCCTCGTTAATATTACAAATTAATAATGTGGATAACGGTTTTACTTGTTTAATGCGTACATCAATAAATAATAAAAATAATGCTATTGAATGGAAAATAGAGTTTGAACTACTAAGTTTAACAACTTATAATGTGAGTGGGTCTTTTCCTGAAAATACACAAAAATTAGTGTTTAAAGTAAGATGACATTTGTTTTGTTAACTATTCTATACCTATAATATTCATTTATTTGTTGATATATAAAATGCACATTTAAATGCTAACCTATTAAACTAGGATTATTAATTATTATATAAATATAATAAATATTATACAATATGTTATATGTTCAAATATGTAAATTAACATTTTAGTACTTTATTCCTAATTGTTTTTAGGTAATAATTAAAATGGTTGTTAAAAATGTATCTCGTTAAAAGTTGCTAGTTACTAGTTACTAGTAATTTTTAATTGAATAACTTATGATTAAAATTTAAATGTAATGATAATGCCCTTAGTTGTAGAAGCAAAAATTTATCATTTTAAGACCAATAAAAAAAAGTTACTAGTACTTAAAAAAATAAAAAATTTAAAATGTAATTGTTAATTTTGTACTAATTATAGGTAAATTTATAATGATAATTGTTATTTTTCAGAAACAAAGGTGTATACTTAAAGGAATATCCATGTGAAATAGATATATATTTTGTATATAACCATCTTCTGAATAATGCTGTAGCTCTAACACAGGTATCCTACTGAGGAGTTAGAAACTATTTTTCTGAGTATTACTCCAACAATCATTCTCCTTCATCTGCTATAGAAATGTATAAAATTGATTTACAAAGTAAGTATGGTGATGAATATTTTAAAATTATAGCAGATGGTTCAAAGTGTCCAACTAGGAAGTGGTGCTATGATTTATATTACAACATTTTTAAACAACAATATGGGGCACCAACTAGTGAGCAAATGGTTGTTTGTTTGAAAAAATGTATCCAACAATATAATCATATGAATAAAATGGAGTGTGCTATGTTGAAAGAAAATTGTGGATCATGGTCTTATAAGCGCACTACATACTTTTTGAAAATACAACGGTGCTGGAATTCTACGAATTAAATCAAGAAAAAATCTACAAGGATCCAAGATAATTGGTGTACAACCTACAACAATTTCCAGAAGAAAAGTATCCTTCGGAAGACAAAAGGTACAGACAGCAGGAAGATCAACAAAGGAAACTAGAGTTTATGGGATCACTACCTT
>CM037036.1:16867276-16888691 GCA_020882235.1 Schizaphis graminum
GTATTTTTATTATGAAATCTATGGTAAATATTTCTATGTAACGTAAATTTTTCAACTACACATTTAGTTGGCACCACGAACTAAGATATACTTATATCTTAGTTCGTGATTATTACTATTATTATTATTTATTCATTTTTCACTTTTCTGTGGCTTTTATAGCTTTTTCCGTATTCGCTTAGTATACCTACGTTATTATTATACGTACCAAAATTCTGTCGTGTTATCACGACGAGCGTTTGGGTGTAAGACAAAAGTCGTTTAATACATATATAGGTACATATATATATATATATATATAATAATAATAATAAATATTTTATTTATATTTATTATTATTCACACATAAAATGGATATTGATTACAAATATATTCAAAAGAAAATTAACAAGAATGCCTGTGTGTGTGTAATGAAATACGAATTAAACGAGTAAAACGATGTATAACGCAAATTCAGTGACGGTTCGGAAACGGTTTAAGTGCTTGAGATTTGACATCAATTTTCAATTCGAACAGTAGTCGATAGGATTAGGCGTTAGGATAGGATGGGACGTAGGCAGGTGTGTGTAACCAGATCGAATCCCGCTTCGGCAGTATTTCCGGCGGCGCTTTGATTAACACTGCTAATCATTTTTTGCATTTTTTTTTCACTTTTTTTTCTCAAGTTATTCTAATTATTATTTTTCCAGCCCGTTAACAAATAAATAAATTAATTAATTAATCACCAATGCTCCTATTGTATAATATTTACCCAACTAATAAAAAACAATATATTTATGTATAGTTATTTGCTACAATATTTCAATATTAATGTACCTACTAATTTTCTTTTTGAATCAAACACATAATATATTGCAAATGTTAAATATGTTTTGGTATCAGCTTTGTTATTATGTTTTTATGTAATAGTACTTATTAACTATCACTGAGTATGTTAAATAATAATAATTAATAAGTTTTAATTTATGGTCTCAATTATTTCATTAAATTATATTATTTGTTTGAGTCCAGATTTTAAATTTTTGAAAAAATGTTATTATATTTCTATATAATATATTATATTGTAAAAAAGATTGGTACCTACCTACCTAATGAAACACAATACGTGTATGACGTATATATGGAATAGGTACTTAGATAATATTATAAGAACATTATTATTAATAAAAACATCCAAGCTTAATCAGGGTTTTATGCAAAATTATTATCAAAACTTTCAAGTTTCAAGAAAAAAAAATATAATACTTTTTCAACACGGTGTAATAAATGTATTGTGGATTATTTCACTTATAACACTCACAATATTCACATTGTCCGCGATCCGACGCAGTCGGATTGCCTACCTGAGGGGTATTAGTAACACATAAAGTATATTCAATTTTTAACAAATAAAAAATTCAGATTTCATTAATTGCGCCCACATAGTCTGCAATTCGAACGCAGTCGGATTGCCTACCTAAGTGAGTTAGTTGTGTATAAATCGATTTTCTCAAAATATAAGGCGTCAAAATTTCGTTCGACTTCAATTTTTTCTCCTACAATACAACATCAGACTTACGAAGTCAGGAGGTATAACAATCCGCCGTAGGCGGATTGCCCAGCACAACTATCGATTCGCAATGGTTGATGACTAATTGCTAGACCCTCAATTACCATCATTTTATTTATTTATTTTATTCTCATGCAAAAAAGCACCGGGCAAACGTTACGATATGTATCCAATCCATAATTGCTCAGCCAGGTATATATTTGCCCAGGTTGAGGACTGATAGCTTGACGCTCAATTACAATTTTTTATGTTATTTTTTTTTAACATGCAAAAAAGAACCGGGCAGGCGACGGGAAGCGATATTACACCAAACGATGACTGATAGCTAGACACTCAATTACCGTTTTCGGTACACATTTATTCTTATTGATTTCAAACAAGCACCGGGCAAGCGTCAATACAAACTTTTACACCGAATGATAACTGATTATTGATATCTCACACTCATGAACATTAGATAAAGGACACCGAACACGGCCGGGCGAAGCGAAAAAACACGGTCCGGAATTATCGCATTCCACCAGAATGCGCGTCGGAGCGTAACGATGGTGTTTTTACATGTACAGCATAGGGAATTTATTAGTTTTTAAATATTATATTCGAAATGGTGTAACTTATGAATAATTACTATAGAACGTTTTTTTTAGACCAAATTGTTCTCGATCGAATACACGTGTTTCCAATAATATATGACTTCTAGAAAAAGAGATATAGTTGATTTAAAAAATACATTCGATTTTTTTATATATAATATTATATCTATATTGATATATCTCGTAATCGTATAAACTATAAATCGTAAATTAAATCTAATTCATATCACAGCTAGGTTGAATATATAATATACATATAATAAAATATAATATATTATGTATCATAATACATTTTATGCTTCAATAGAATACAAAAAAAACTGTAAAAATATTATTTCAATGCCATAAGAAGAGATTAGAGAATAACTTACTTATAACACTAAATACTTCCATAATTAATGATATGTTTTATATATTGATGTATTAATGAAGTATTATATGAAGAAGTGGCTTTTAAATTGAATTTTAATTAGATAATATTGTATGTCTTCAATTAAAGTAATACCTAACGATTAATTAATAACTAAAATATGAATAACAAATTATAAATTATGTAAGTAAGTACTAAATTAAAACAAAAAGATCGTACTTTGGGCGCCTTAAACATTGTTTTTTTTTTTATTATTCTTTGTCATTTATTTGTTTTAATTTGGGATTTGTAACCTTTTCGACATCCAGGGACAAAACTGTTTCTGGACTCTGGACATTATATTATTTAATATATTAAATATTATGTAATAACTAATAAATTCCACAAGTAGGTTCTCTATTAACTAATTACATATATAATATATATAAATTATGTATAACCAATACATAATCATGTAAACTAACTACATAATATAATAATTAATAATTATTGTAGGTACATAATATTTTACATTTATTGTTATTGTTATGAGTCGTGATAAGACGCAATCATTGATATTATCACAGAGATATATCAATATAGATATATTATGTGTAAAAAATTCGAATGTATTTTTTAAAACAACTATATCTCTTTTTCTAGAAGTCGTATATTATTGGAAACTTACCCACACAGCATTGAAATATTTATGATATATTTACCAAACATTGCAATTTAATAACTAATCATTATTAAATATTTGATATTCATTGATAGTAAATTTTTAAATGTTAATAGTCATTGTATAAATGTTTTGTGGACAAAAATGTAACATTTTTATAATATTATTTATTAATATTAATAAATATTGAAAATTAACATTTATCAAACATTTATTAAATATTTTACAACATTGACCCTATGTTGTAATAATATTAAATAATGTTTATCAGTCATTGACATGTAATATATATCAATGATTAAATGTAATGTTGATTAAATTATAAATATGAAGAAATACATAAAAATAAAAGTATTATAAAGTACATAAAAAAGTTTATTTTTATTTAAATTGCATGGAATTGACTTATTGAAAATATGCTTTTAATATAAAAAATAAACACATTTTATTTTATGATAAAACTGTTTTAAAAAATTTGAATTTATTATTAAAACAAATTGAATCGTACCACACTTTATATCAGTTTCAATGTCATCATATTATATTGAATTGATTAATATAAATTTATTTTATTATATAATAATAATATATATTATTATATTATTATAATATACCTTTGATCAAATATTAGATCATTTATAGCATAATCTTTAGTATGTATATAGTATAATATATGTATACAGAAAATCATTTTATAGTTTAGTTTAATATATTTTATAATAATATACATAACAAAATAAAGAAATAGAAATAACATTTTTAAGAATTATTAGAGTATTTAATTTAATAATTGTTAAAATATAATAAAAATAGCTGTTGTGATAAAATTCTTTTTTATCACTTAAAAGTTTTACATACATAGTGATATAAAAAATCAAATTCTAAATAGTTTTATTTTGTTTAGCTTTTAATCTTTTAAAATTAAAAGGTGCTTGAGCTAAAATATATTTTATCACTTCTTCGATTTCATTTAACTGAACATTCTTAAATTTTGTTAGTTTCTTAACTGCATGTAAAAAATAATTATATTTATATTAATAATCTAATAATTATAATATATATATATTATATATCATATATAATTATACGTGAAGGTAATCCACGGCAGTAGGTAAATACTAAATTCTAAATTACCAGCTAAGTATTTAATATGGTACATTGATAACTCTCAGGAATAGCAAACAATATATCCTATAAAATGTTGAAATTTATTTGTTGCCATTATGATTGTTAATATTGATTAAGAAATATTACTCAGAAAATCTGATAGGTTATGGAAATAACAGGAAACCATGCTGATCGGTTAAAAAAATAATAAGTATGCAGCAGGTCACTAGTTAAAATTATATGCTGCCGGGAAGTATATGAAGTTTATATTATTTACTGCAGCTACAAGAGTTGTACAATAGGTGTATTTGTTTTATAACTATTAACATATTTATCATTAAGGTTTGGAGATTGATGATAATAACTTGATATTTACTCAATAGTATTCTAGCTAATATAAAGTTGAAATAAGTATTATACATTTGTTTTTTTTTTATATTTTATTATTTGATTACAAGATTCTGGTACCTAGTACCTACTAATATATTTAAGAAAATTAATATATTGTGTTTGTTACTAAAAATATAAATCAATACTTGAGGAAATACACATATAGTAATTTTACATAATATTTAGATATAATAATATATTTGTATATAGTATATAGTAGTTCTTACCAAATACAACTGAGCACACGGATAGAGTTGAAAATTTATCTTTTCCTTTTTTCCCGGTATACGAATAACTAGAAAGTAAATTATCACAAAATAATTTGGACATGATTCGCTTTACCACCAGTTTGACATTTTTTCCACCAATATACGATAGTTCAGCAACCTATAACAAGGTGAATTTAAAATGAATAATACATAATATGATATATTATTTAGAACTTTTGATGTTAAAAACATTAATGTTTAATACAATTTTTAAGTTTAGGTTTATACAAGATATATTAGGTTACTATCTGCAAGTATTAAGACCCGATAATAACATGCAAATTGCAAATTATTAGTGTATAAAAACTACCTGTGCTAATCATACCCATCATATAATGCCTATTAGATGTCTTATACTAACAACATTATAATATGCTAATTTATATTAAAACAGAACTAGGAAATTTTAGAGATTTTTCTGTACTTACTAATAAATACTATAATATAAACAAAATAAAACAAGATTATTAATACATTTTTTAACTTACTAATTGATTTTTGAAATCTTGGTCATCAGATATTTTGTCTTCAAGTGTAGTAAGGTCAATAATATTGTTAATTGGAAGTGGACAGTTTGATAAATCAATGCTCTTTTGTTGTCTATCGAATCTAACTGGATTTTGTTCTAAAATGTTTTCAGTTGTTTCTAATCTCTGCATTATAATTACTTGGTTGCTCAAGACTTGTTTTAGTTCATACTTCAAAAATGTTAAATTTCTCAAAATTTGATGTAGAAATTCAGTATCTAAAAATATTGATTAGTATTAATATTTTTAAGTTTTTAACATATTTCAGAAGTTAATCAATTTAAATTACCAATGGTACCTTTGTTCAATTCCAACTGTTTTGTTGACTTTGATGCTGAATTTTGCAGTTCATTGCTTCTTTTTTGGCTTACTAAAGTTGAGTATATTTTTTAATTAGCAAAAATAATAGTTTTTATATAAATTATATTTTAAATCTTACAATAAGTTGTTTGTTTCAATGGACTACCCAAAAATCGATCATTTAGTTCTTCGTTAAATGTAAGCTGTTGCTTGGCAGATGAACTTTGACTAATTACAGAATGTTGTTGAGTTTTCACTAGATTAAAAAAAAAAAATCAAATAACTTTGTAAAAATAAAATAATATTGTTGTAGTTTAATGTGTAAATAAAAACTTTATAAGTTACCTTTCATTTTCTTTGGTGAAGGAGACCAACCAGTATTCTTTTTATTAGAATCGCACCTTTTATTATTTTTTAAACTTGTTGAATATTCATCATAATTTTCAATATCTAATTTAAAGCAATGGTTTTCATATAATTATAGATTATTATTAGTATCATACTTTTTTAAGTTGCTAAATTAATTTAAATTTCCAATGGTACCTTTGTTCAATTCCAACTGTTTTGATGACTTTGATGCTGAATTTTGCAGTTCATTGCTTCTTTTTTGGCTTGCTAAAGTTGAGTATATTTTTTAATTAGCAAAAATAATAGTTTTTATATAAATTATATTTTAAATCTTACAATAAGTTGTTTGTTTCAATGGACTATCCAAAAATTGATCATTTAGTTCTTCGTTAAATGTAAGCTGTTGCTTGGCAGATGAACTTTGACCAATTACAGAATGTTGTTGAGTTTTCACTAGATTAAAAAAAAAAAATCAAATAACTTTGTAAAAATAAAATAATATTGTTGTAGTTTAATGTGTAAATAAAAACTTTATAAGTTACCTTTCATTTTCTTTGGTGAAGGAGACCAACCAGTATTCTTTTTATTAGAATCGCACCTTTTATTATTTTTTAAACTTGTTGAATATTCATCATAATTTTCAATATCTAATTTAAAGCAATGATTTTTGTAAAAAAAAAAATTATTTTTGTTTTAATTGATTTTATATAATAATATAGAAATTAGTTTTAATAGTTTATAAAGTTATATTTTTCATACCAGAGCAGTCAAATAGTGGCATAGAAGAAGTCGATGATGAAGGAGAACTAGGTTTTTGTACTTCTTTAACAGTTTCATCATCAGTTAATGAAAAATCTGATTTATATTTTGCTATATCTGCTATTTTTCTTGCTTTTTCTAGATTTTCTAAATTACAATAAAATAAGTGTATTCTAAATATAAATATAAACATCATATTATCTATCAACAATTTGAAGGAAATAGGTGCTTTTTACCTATGTTGTTATAGAGAATCCTCGCACTTAGATATCTGAACTCTTTATCATTTGGTATATGTTTTGTTACAATAAATTTTCCTACAAGTGCTTTATTTTTTGGCCAAGCACATAACTTCTTACCTTTAAACCAAAATGAAGGCACAGCTTCAACTGATTCATCAGCATGAAAATGTGCAACTAAAAAATTAGAATCCATTTTATAACTGAAAAATATACATAATATGATCATTGATTTGTATTTTTTTGTTTTTATTATTATTACAATTCAAACAGTTTAAATCATAAAATATGGTACAAATTTTAATAATTTATAATTATTTACAAATACATAACTTATAGACTATTTACTATTATATCATAATTTTAGAATACCTAATAAAGAAAATATTTAAAATATTAATTACAAAAAAAATTGAAATATTTAATCTTAAATTAATTTGTATGTAAAATAGGGAAAGCTATTAAACGTAAATCTTGATTGCTATTTATTATCAGGTATTTTTTAAATTTTGTGTTATGAATATCAACTTGAACAAGGTTATCTAATAGGTTATCCACTACAGCTATACCTAATTTAAAACTATTTATAGGTTTATCAAAATATGGCTGAACTTTACTGAAAATTTTTACAACAAATACTATGTCATTGTCATTTCTGATATTTTTACATATATTAACAACTTTACAAATATTTAATTTCCCCTGCTCTTCAAATCCAATATAGCAATCAGAAATTGATGTAATACTTATCTTTATGTCATTTATTGTAGCAGTCCTAAATTGAGTCACAGCTATTCTGTCATTAATAAGAGGTCCTTCATTATGAGGTTTCATTAGTTTAATTTTAATATTAGTTGATGGGATGACTAATTCAGGTTTGCAAAATTCAAGTATTTCTTCATATCGTTTGATCACCTGTTCTAATGGTTTCTCGTGTTTTCTTACCATTTTTTTAAGAACTTTCATATAATTCTCAAATGGAAAACACGAGCACCTATCTAGAAATCCAAATTTTCTATAATCATCTACAATATGTAGTAAACCGTGTACATTATGAGAAACAAAATGTTTTCCGTAAAGTTTTTCAAATTTATCTACAAAATATATCAATAGTTTTTCACTAAAATCAACTAATTCTATGTTCATATCTGGAGTCAACAAAATTCTAAAACATATGTGCAAGCAAATAAAATGTTTGTAACATTCATCATTTAGTATACCTTTTAAGACCACAGGACCTGAATAAAGTAAAAACAACCTATGCTCAGTAGCTTTCCACCTTGGTAAGTCATTGAGTCCTCTAGGATATCTTGAAAAATCACTACACATATGAGGTCTGAGAGATAACAAGTTAGATGAAATGGCTTGTACGTTTTTGTTTTGTAAACGAACATGTAATGGAGATTTTTTCATATTACCTAACCATAATAATATTAGTTTTTTTACAACACCCAAACACACAAGGTGCATATAATCTAGACTAAAACTATAAACCATATCGATAAGTGGTATATCAGTTAAAATAGTAATAGAATCAGTTACATGATATTCTTCATTAGTACGGTTTAAGAAATCTTGATGTGTTCTTATATTACCTTTTTTCCCAGGGAAACATACTCGATTTTCATAATATATACCTTCAATTTCACATCTTGAACAAGAATAAAAGCCTGTATGCCCTTTTGTTTTGGAAATAAAACTTTTAGCCGGAGCATCACAAGAAATACAATCAACTAAAACAATTTTTTTACCATAAGGTGTAGACATTCCAACACTTGATAGTTCTTTTAATTCATTAACCATATCTTTCAAAAATACATTGCTATCCAAAGGTTTTTCTAATCCCCAATAGAGACCAATCATAAAAACATAGGTACACGAATAGTATTTTATACTACCAAGAATTGGCCAGAATGAGCTACCCGAACTTTTAGTAAGAGGCAAACCATCAATTCCAATATTTATTTTGATTATGTCTTCAGAATTATTTAAAAAGTTACCAATATTTCTTAAGCCATTATCTATGCCAAAATGGTAATATTTTCCAGGAGGAACTGATATAATTTCTTTAGAGTTATCATTTGAACATTTTAAAATAGTACGAGCATCAACTGGAAAGCTATTAAAACACTTATGTGATTTTAAATGTTTTAACAATGCAGAAAAAGCCATATTTGTTATATTAAAGTTCACTGCCCACTGAGCTAAAGATTTTAAAATGAGCTCCGTATCATTATTAAAAAAAATCATTACCTACTGTTTCTCCATCACTGCTATTACAACTATCAGATTTACTATTAAGGACTTCTATTTCGTTTAATTTATTTACTTGAAAATTAGAAAAATTGCAAACGGATTGTTGAAAAATATGATTAGATGTATCTTGCAGTTCATTTTCTAATAATATATTAACTTGCTGGGAAGAAGGTTGAGGTTCAGAGGATACTAAAGATGGATTTTCATTAAAAAGATCAATTACTTCAACCTCCTCAAGAAACCTTCTCCTTTTAGTAGATCTACTCAAATATTGAGGGTGAGTCATATTTAAAAATCTTCAAAATAGTTTAGTTTCAATTAAAAATCTTAAATTGTTTTTTTTTTTAATTTAAAAAAAGGTACTCGATAAAATTTATATAAATTATATTATATTATTATAGAAACCTTTAAAATGAAAAAAAAAAAAACAAAATAAATAAATAACTACCTAACCCCATCAAGCATGTCAAATCAGATCAAATAATTTAGGTAGGTACCTAATGGCTAATTATATTATATCTGAAAAGAAATGAAAGAATTTATTATGATAATATAGCTGCAGTACCTATGTCCTATATAGTAGGTACCTACCTAAAGATTATTAAAATATCAAGTTTAAATTTCCACTCACTAAGATCCTAATTTAATCTATACGTTCAACATAATAATACCAATGTATTGTATTTATCTAATTTATGTTAATCGATATAAAAATGTATAAATTTCAATTTCAATGACACACTGCAAATAGGTAGGTAGGAAAAATTTTAAATAAAATATAACAATATTATGAAATATAATTAAAATAATACTTACCTGCTTACTGCTTAAGATCAGGTTAGGTTAAGTTAGACGTGAATAATATTGACAAATAGACGACGAAAGCACAGTAGAGCGCGAACGCCGCGAACTGACAAATAATGGTGAATGACGTTTGACAATTGACAATGGTAAGTGCCAAGTGGTAATAGACTATACGGACTATCGGCACTATCGCAGTTTAATAAAGTAAATTATAAATAATATTATGTGCGTAAACAATAAAATACGATATCGCGGTTCACCATCACAACTCCGTCGATCGATCAACACGACATCACAAAATATACGATAACAGATTATATTGGAATAACCCACGGTCTCCACTGGTGTTTCCAAAAATATAGCGTTAATTTAGTGACAAAGTACAATAATTTTAGACGTGTATGTTTATAAGATAAAAATATAAAATAAATGATCGGGTGGCTTCCATTATAACTCGATAGTCGATACTTATAATTTCTTTAACTCATGTTATTTAATAACATAGAATAGATTGAACCATAGAATAATATTCATAAGAACCGTCTAAACAAATCCAAACTTTAGATGATACAAATTGAACAAATTGTTTACTAGTTTTAGCGAACAAACTTATATTTGGTTATTGCTTTCGGTTGACGTTTTCATAACATTGATAGTCGACACTCGACAGTAATAAGTAATAACTAATAACTATAATAAAATACAAAAATAATTATATTTTATGTACCTGTGGTAATATATCTTATTTATCGTTGTTATAATAATAGTGACCAGACGTACTTATTTTATAAGGACAGTACTGTTTTTTGGTAACATGTCCTACTGTCCTATAAATAAATGGTCGAAGTACACTTAAATGTAGGTACTTATTTTTAATAATTTAATAATTCTAAATGGAAAAAAATTACATGAGTCACATGAGTTTAGTTATATAAAAACACATATTTTATTTTTCACTCTTAGTAAGATTAAAAATCTGTGATGCATATTTATATGTTTAAAAATAAATAAATGAGTTTAAATTGATGTTATATTGTTAGGTATTTATATTGATATATATTATATATATATAAATTTATATACATAATATATTAGCCTATATTATTATGTACTGTTTTTTCTTTTTTAATATATGGTCACCATAGTTATAACCGATCAAGGCGAAGACCAACGACCACCCGTTATAATTATTATGTAAATCTAAAATAATGTTGAACAAAATAATCGATCGGCGATTGTCACAAACCTTTATACCATGTACTGCAAGTACAACTAATAATCTGTATGTCTGTACTTGTTACTTTTTTAGTAGGTTTCTGGTTTTTACTCTTATAGTCTATAATATTTCACTAAGTTGACGATACGTTAAACGAAGTTTTTACGATTTCTATAATAATATATTATTGTTACCGCTTATTATTGATAATTATATTGAAAAAATGTTTGGTTTTAAATCTTTAATAATTATTAATCGTCGTAAGTTAAATAAATATTAAATATTAAAAATTATACAATTTTAAATTTATATTAATATTTAAATATTTTTTATCTAGTGTTAATTAATACTTATGCAATATTTCAATTATAACATAAAAAAATAAATAATTATTCAATGTTGGATAAAGTTTTAATTTTAAACATTTAAATTCCAATCAAAGTTAAACATTTATACAATCGTTATGATTGAAAAATGCTGTGTGGGTATGTATTCGATCGAGAACAATTTGGTTTAAAAAAAACGTTCTATAGTAATTATTCATAAGTTACACCATTTCGAATATAATATTAAAAAACCAATAAATTCCCTATGCTGTATATGTAAAAACGCCATCGTTGCGGTCCGACGCGCATTCTAGCGGAATGCGATAATTCTGGACCACTTTGATATGCACAGTTCGGCGTCCTTTCTCTAATGTTCATGCTCACACTCAAGAGTAATCAACTATATGACAATTTTAGTGACCGATTTCTAGACACCCGACTATCATTTCCAACCGAATTTCCCTTGAATCGATTTTTACTCGACCCCCTCGAAGGCGCCGGAGGCGGCTTCTACAAGCCTGGAATCGAGGCACACCAGCCACTAGTCTTATATTATAAAACGCGAAGAGGTTGACCCGGTTGCCACTTGAGTTCGCTTGCTGTACTCGCCGCGGTTCCTAAAACGGAAAAAAGAATGCGCTCCGGTCGCCGCGGCCCGCCGTTATCGCGCCCGTCCGGTTATCAAACCTACGACGTTGGACAACTATACGATTATTACTATTATTATTATTTATTCATTTTTCACTTTTCTGTGGCTTTTATAGCTTTTTCCGTATTCGCTTAGTATACCTACGTTATTATTATACGTACCAAAATTCTGTCGTGTTATCACGACGAGCGTTTGGGTGTAAGACAAAAGTCGTTTAATACATATATAGGTACATATATATATATATATAATAATAATAATAAATATTTTATTTATATTTATTATTATTCACACATAAAATGGATATTGATTACAAATATATTCAAAAGAAAATTAACAAGAATGCCTGTGTGTGTGTAATGAAATACGATTTAAACGAGTAAAACGATGTATAACGCAAATTCAGTGACGGTTCGGAAACGGTTTAAGTGCTCGAGATTTGACATCAATTTTCAACTCAAACAGTAGTCTATAGGATTAGGCGTTAGGATAGGATAGGATGTAGGCAGGTGTAACCAGATCGAATCTCGCTTCGGCAGTATTTCCGGCGGCGCTTTGATTAACACTGCTAATCATTTTTTGCATTTTTTTTTCACTTTTTTTTTTCAAGTTATTCTAATTATTATTTTTCCAGCCCGTTAACAAATAAATAAATTAATTAATTAATCACCTATGCTCCTATTGTATAATACTTACCTAACTAATAAAAAACAATATATTTATGTATAGTTATTTGCTACAATATTTCAATATTAATGTACTAATTTTCTTTTTGAATCAAACACATAATATATTGCAAATGTTAAATATGTTTTGGTATCAGCTTTGTTATTATGTTTTTATGTAATAGTACTTATTAACTATCACTGAGTATGTTAAATAATAATAATTAATAAGTTTTAATTTATGGTATCAATTATTTCATTAAATTATATTATTTGTTTGAGTCCAGATTTTAAATTTTTGAAAAAATGTTATTATATTTCTATATAATATATTATATTGTAAAAAAGATTGGTACCTACCTACCTAATGAAACACAATACGTGTATGACGTATGTATGGAATAGGTACTTAGATAATATTATAAGAACATTATTATTAATAAAAACATCCAAGCTTAATCAGGGTTTTATACAAAATTATTATCAAAACTTTCAAGTTTCAAGAAAAAAAAATATAATACTTTTTCAACACGGTGTAATAAATGTATTGTGGATTATTTCACTTATAACACTCACAATATTCACATTGTCCGCGATCCGACGCAGTCGGATTGCCTACCTGAGGGGTATTAGTAACACATAAAGTATATTCAATTTTTAGCAAATAAAAAATTCAGATTTCATTAATTGCGCCCACATAGTCTACAATTCGAACGCAGTCGGATTGCCTACCTTACCTAAGTGAGTTAGTTGTGTATAAATCGATTTTCTCAAAATATAAGGCGTTAAAATTTCGTTCGACTTCAATTTTTTCTCCTACAATACAACATCAGACTTACGACGTCAGGAGGTATAACAATCCGCCGTAGGCGGATTGCCCAGCACAACTATCGATTCGCAATGGTTGATGACTAATTGCTAGACCCTCAATTACCATCATTTTATTTATTTATTTTATTCTCATGCAAAAAAGCACCGGGCAAACGTTACGACTTACGATATGTATCCAATCCATAATTGCTCAGTCAGGTATATATTTGCCCAGGTTGAGGACTGATAGCTTGACGCTCAATTACAATTTTTTATGTCATTTTTTTTTAACATGCAAAAAAGAACCGGGCAGGCGACGGGAAGCGATATTACACCAAACGATGACTGATAGCTAGACACTCAATTACCGTTTTCGGTACACATTTATTCTTATTGATTTCAAACAAGCACCGGGCAAGCGTCAATACAAACTTTTAGTGACCGATTTCTAGACACCCGACTAACATTTCCAACCGAATTTCCCTTTAAACGATTTTCACTCGACCCCCTCGGAGGCGCCGGAGTCGGCTTCTACAAGCCTGGAATCGAGGCACACCAGCCGCTATCTTATATTATAAAACGGTAAGGAGTACGGCCATCGTCCGCCAGGGGCGACGCGTAAAATGGTGGTTTGCCAATCAGAAAATTAAATTTTTTTTCTTACGTCCCGCCCGGCGATCGGTGTTCCGCACCACTGAAAATTTTCGAAATAATAAATAATAACTAATAATAATTGATAACGATCGCGGTGATAACGAAACGGTGGTGCGGAACACCGATCGCCGGGCGGGACGTAAGAAAAAAAATTTAATTTTCTGATTGGCAAACCACCATTTTACGCGTCGCCCCTGGCGGACGATGGCCGTACTCCTTACCGTTTTATAATATAAGATTATTTATTATTTCGAAAATTTTCAGTTTTTCACCATATTTCAATACCTACTTTTCCTTCGTTTTTCGAGTCCGTTCTGTACGTATTCGTGTAGTGCACGACTTTTTCAAGCCGTACGTATGCGGTTTGTTCTCCGACGATCGCGTTCATGTCGATCGCCAACGCGGTAACAATTACGGCCGTAGAACGACGTTTTTTTCAGTTTTTTTTTTCGCAGACCGTTTCGTGTTTTAAGACCGTTCTGTCCGTATTCGTAGTGCACCTTTCGAAAGCATTACACAAATTCGGGTCGTGTGTTTTGGATCGCAGACGCTGACCGACTTACGAGGTATGTAATCCGTACTTTTTGATTTGTACTGTACTTATGTACATATTTATATATATATAATATATTATTATATTATTTTTACGTGTTATAGGCCTATTCGTTACTTTTGTCGTCTATCTCATCGTTCTCTACCGTCTACGTCGACGAAATATGGTACGTAAGTCATTACTTCGTTACAACTAATATACTCATAGTAGTT
Organism: Schizaphis graminum; assembly: GCA_020882235.1. NCBI lineage: Eukaryota > Metazoa > Arthropoda > Insecta > Hemiptera > Aphididae > Schizaphis > Schizaphis graminum. The sequence goes on from CM037036.1 coordinate 16,882,534, forward strand.
TAATATAGTTTTTAAACGTGTTGCAGGTTTTCGGAGAGCGGTGATGTCTGTTTCGACGCACAGTTTTCATTTACCGATGTACACTACTTTTTGTTGATTCAATAAACTGCATTATATCATCATATTTATATTGTTCTGTTGTTCTCGGTAGCTCGACCTTTAGACACATCTTAGACCATTGGTCATGCTCTCTGGCATAAAAGTATTCACCGACGACGTTTGTGTCGCACAGTAGGTATTGTATTTACGATCTCGATTGTGTATTATAATATTACGTATAATAAGCTTATAGGTGAATTGTTGAGTTAATAACATTTAATATTTATTACTGACGTTCAATTGTACATTACTTTGAGAAACATACAAAGTGTATTCTGTAGTTGGATTTTTATAATTTATATTAAATCAAACAAAACCTGTGCAATATTATAACTTTATTGATAGTGTGTATGGTAACAACATTATGTTTTTAATGTTTTAATAAGCACCATATTATGTAATTTGTATTAAACATGAGATTTTGCTGGCAAAGTTAGTATATTTTTGTAGTAAAAACTGACTAGAAAGCAACGTTTGACATCATGTGAGCAGATAAATTCAAGTATTGTATGTTACACTCATAATATATTTCAATCTATATAATTATTGCAGACAAACACCTTAAATAAAAACATTCTTCTGTGGTAAGATTTATACATTATACAGATTAATTACTTATGCTCCTATTGTATAATATTTACCAGTTAGTCAACTAAAAAAAAAAAACAATAGGTATTTGTGTATAGTTATTTTGCTACAATATTTTAATATTTATGTATTAATTTTCTTTTTGGATCAAAGCATAATATATTTTAAATGTAAAATATACAATTTTGTACCTATCTGATCAGTGTTAAAATGCTTTTTGTAATAGTAGTTATTATAGCTACACTGAGTAGGTGAAATTTGATTAAATAATAATGTTTTAATTTATGGCCTCAATTGTTTTTATTATATTATATTATTTGTTTGTGTCTACAGATTTAAAATTTTTGAGAATAATTAATTATACATCTATATATATTATTTTGTAAAACAATACGTTAAAATGAAAACTTACAACATTAATGTTTTAGCACACCAATAATGAAAATGTTATTTAACATAGATTTTGTTGTCATGGTTGGTATATTTTTTCTTGCAACATTTGAGCTACATTTTGAACAAATCTGTTAAATTCATATATTGTATACACCACTCAAAGAATATTTCAAAATTTATATCTATTATTGCTTAAAATAATAATTTTTTATTTCGGTAAGGTTTATATTACACAAATTAATTATGCTTTAATTATGTAATAGTTACCTATTGCTCAACTAATAAAATATAGTATATTAATGTATAGTTACTTACTACAATATTTCAATATATATATTTTGATTTTAGTTTTTGAACCAAACACTCAATTTGTTGCAAATTTAATGTTAAATATACATTTCCTTTGATAGTTATATTAAAATGTTTTTTATTTATTATTTACAATATTATCGATCATATAAGGACAAAAGTATTTATTAGGTATTACGTTTATGTTAAATTTGCTCAAAAGTAATAAATAAATTATTAAATGAACAATAATGATAATTAAATTATTAATCATCAGTAAGCTCGAGTTAGATATGACTTATGACCTCAATGATTGAGAAATGATGTAGATCATCATGTATGAGCATTAGTATTTAATTTTTTTGATAAATTATGAATATTATATAAAATGGTGTATAGATTATTAAACACATTATGCTCATAATACATGATAAAAAAACACAGTGTAAACAGATATTGTAAATTAATACATCAAAAAGACTATAAATAAAGGTATTCAAGTCTCATAACACTCGAATTATACGAATCACATGAATAAAGCAGTGTATAACAAAAAATTCGTGGCGGGTCGGAAACTGTTTAAGTGCTCGAGATTTGCCAACAATACACAATTCGAACTGTAGTCGATAGGTTTAGGCGTTAGGATAGGATAGGATTTAGGCAGGGGTAACAAGATCGAATCCCGTCCCCGGTGGTTGAACCGCCGCCGCTTTGATTAACATTGCGTACCATTTTTGCATTTTTTTTATTTTTTTTTCCTTTGTTTTTCTAATTATTATTCCATATTATTATTCTTATATATGTTAAATCAATCAAACCATGTGCTTAATTAATCCAAGATTTATCAGGGTTTTATGCAAAATTACTATCATAACTTTCTCAAGTTTCAAGATAAAAAAAATGTAACACTTTTACAACATGATTTAATAAATGAATTGTAGAATTTTTAACTTATTACTCACAATACTTACACACCGTCCGCGAACCGACGCAGTCGGATTGCCTACCTAAGCGATTTAGTTATATATAAATCGATTTTCCTTAAAGATAGGACGTTAACACTTCGTTAGACTTACACTTTTTCCTTTACAATACAACATCAGACTTTCGACGTTAGGAGGTATAACAATCCGCCGTAGGCGGATTACCCAGCACAAGTATCGGTTTTCACTGGTTGATGACTAATTGCTAGACACTCAATTACCATTATTTTATTCTCATACAAAAAAGCACCGGGCAAACGGAACGATATATATCTAAATATAAATTGCTTAGCCAGATATCAATTTGCACCGGTTAAGGACTGATAGCTAGACGCTCAATTACAATTTCTGATATGTTATTTATTTTTTTAACATACAAAAAAGAACCGGGCAGGCGACGGGAGCGATATTACACCAAATGATGATTAATAGCTAGACGCTCAATTACCATTTTCGGTACACATTTATTCTTTTTGAATTCAAACAAGCACCGGGCAAGCGACAATGCAAAATTTTAGTGACCGATTTCTAGACACCCGATTACCATTTCCAACCGAATTTCCCTTTAAACGATTTTCACTCGACCCTCTCGAAGGCGCCGGAGGCGGCTTCTACAAGTCTGGAATCGAGGCACACCAGCCGCTAGTCTAATATAATAAAACGTGAAGCAGTTCGTCTCTAGGCCTCCAGGTGCGACGCAGCAAATTGCAGGGAGCCAATCGTAAATTAGATTTTTTCCCGACCCGTTATCACCGTTTTACGTTATCGCGCTATTTCGAAGTCGACGTTTAGTTATTACTGTATATATCGGTTTTCGAAAACTTTTCGACGTTTTAACTCCTTTTTTGTAATTTTTTTGGCGTTTTACGGCCCCGACGTCGTGTTTTTCGAGTACTCCGTGTTTTTTTACGCCCGGTAGAGTGCCCGTTTTCTACGTTTTTGTTTCGCTGCGTTCGCAGTCGCGTTAACCGAGACGGCCGCCGACCGACGTTCTTGCAGATTTTATTTTGACTTTTTCAGTTTTCGTCGTTCTTTTCACGCTTTTCTTCGATATTATGGTATGGTTTTTTGCGTACCCCGCGTCCTTTAAACGCCGGACTTTTACCACGTGTGTACGTGATATCTGTTTAGTGTGATTGGACGGAACGATTAAAATCGCCAAACGACGTATGAGGTATGTACGTCCTGCCTACTCGGTTTTATTTTAATTATTTGAATCAACACTGCAGATTATTTTTTTGGATATCAAACGTCCTGACGGTGTGTATTTCTTTAAATATCAAATGTGTGTGTACTGCATTAGTATCTATTATCATAATATGTGTTGCAGGTGTATGGTAAATGTCGCGGACCATTGATGTTCGTATGTTCGCACAGTGTTGATTTACTCATATATTACATATTATAGTTAAATTACTGTTTTGGATACAATAAATCGCATTTTATCATTTTATTTACATTGTCTTATCCTTTATAACTCAGCCCTAACACCATTAGTCCAATGTTTTACCTCAAGTAGTGCTTCGTTGCACAGAAGTGTTTATCAACGATGCAGGTTCATTCGCAAAGCACTGTCAGCATGTACTCCAACAGAGTGAATTGAAGCTACACTATGTTTTTGATATAATTAAATAGTTACTTTTACTCAGGTGTTATATATATTACCAGCATAAACAGATTAAAACATACGGAAAATGTTAATAGTTCATAAGTGAGTTGTTGAATTAGAGTAGTTGATTAACTATGTATCGTGTGATTCTTATAAGCTGAATAAAAAATAATGTAATCTACATATTATGATACATAAATTATTGTTGTACAACTCTACATATTATTTAGTATTATGTAATTAAGTAATTTTATACCACACATAAACGCATGCATAAAGGATAATACGTACTACATGTTTTCGCATACATCTAAAAATAAATTTTATTAATTAATGAAATATTAAACTATCGACATCGTTATAATGTATTGTATGATATCATTTATGCAATATGAAACATTTGGTAAGTTCAAAAGAATTAATTAGCAACCATAAGTATTTTTAATTTAATAGCCATCATAAGTTTCAGACGAAAAGTAATTAAATAGTTTTATAAATATTTTAAATTATACAATTGAGTATATTTGCAATCTATACAATATTTAGCTTATCAAAAAAAATTTTATAAATTTTACTTTTATTGTATAATTGTTTTCTACCTAATAAAACAAAGACTGATAATTATTTATGTGTAGGTATTATATACGTTTTATTTTTTGAATCGAGAACACAATATATAAATTGAAAACGTTAAAATTTTGTTAAGAATGTTGTTTTTATATCTTATACTAACCATTCACAATGTTCAACGACATTTAATAAAGAATAAATAAAAATTTGAGTATTATTCATTTATTTTGTGCATATTTAATTAGAATATAAATAGTTTATAAATTATTTTAATAATAATAAATTACTAAAAATAAATATGTGTTTGACTATAATTTAAAGGCTCAACTTTTAAAAGTATCATATTGATCATTGATTCATGATTTTCTAGGGTTTAAAACGTTGAATACCTCGATTAAATTTTTTTATTTATATGATATAATTTATGCAATATCAAACATTTGGTAAGTTCAAAAGAATTGATTAGCAACCATAAGTACTTTAAATTTTTTAATTTAATTTAATAGCTACCATTTAAGTTACAGAAGAAAGGTAATTAAATAGTTCTATAGTCTGATAGTAAATATTTTAAATTATACAATTGAGTATAGGTATTTACAATCTATAAAATAATTTATCTTTAGTTAAATTTAATGAATTTTTCTATTATTGTATAATTCTTATCTACCTAATAAATCAAAAACTAATAATTAAATATTGATGTGTTTATATAAAAATTTTATTTTTGAATCGAGAACACAATTAATAAATTGCAAACATTAATGTTTTGTTAAGACTGTTGTTATCATGTCTTTTGTAAGTATTATTCATTTATTATATGCATATTTAATTAGAATATAAACAATTTATTATATTAATAGTAATAGGTACATGACAAAAAATAAGTTTTACTATACTTTAAAGGCTTTTAAAAATATTATATTGATCATTAATTCATAATTTTATACAATTTAAAACATTGAATACCTACCTCAATTATATTTTTTTATTTACATAATATCTAACACGATACATGTATTTATAATAAAAATATGTATAAAAAAAATACAATGAAAAATAATAACTATACAAATATAAATGGTAATTATACCTATAGCAATATTTTAAATTGCATTTTTTTTTTTATTTATAAATAAACACTTCGACCACATAGGTCATTGGCCTAGAAAAGAACAAAAGTAGTTATATAAATTTCATTTGTAACATGCATTTTGTATATAATTTGGAATTATAGTGATCAGGTTCCTATAAGAATTGAGGTACATTAAATTAGTGTATACACTATAGTATGATAAATATATTAAATATGTCATCACACACAACCAAGGTGTTGTGTATTGCTATATATTGCATGTTATGTACAATTTACATTTTGCCATTCGACTTTGTTATTATGTTTATGCATACAATATGCAGTAGGTAATATGCTATAATAGTAGTAATCAGTCACGATGACATCAAATTAAAATAAAAATGTTTGATAAATAATATTAATACTAACAATAAATAAGTTTGAATTTGACTTTAATGTATTGCCTGAAGGGTTAAAGAGATTTAAAAGATTTAAAAGATTTAAAAGATTTAAAAGATTTAAAAGACCCAAAAGCCAGAGATCAACCTATTATTTA
>CM037036.1:16888714-16915475 GCA_020882235.1 Schizaphis graminum
TTATTAATATTAATACATTAGACGTGATACGAAAAAATAAAAATAATATACATGATAAATTTCCGACGAAATACTTAGGAAGAATTTAAAAAAATTTTATTTAATTTTAAATTAATTAAATTAATATTTTATTCATAAAAACTTTATTTATTAAATATTAGCTTATAACTTAACGTTGATTTAACTTATCTGTCTTAAATTATTTGTTTTTATTAACTCATTCAACTTCGACCGTCTATATGAAATTTAAAAAAAATACATATCTTGGTTTAAGTTCGTTATAAATATTTTAATAATAATATATTTAAAAATAGTAAGGTTAATATTTAAAAAAAATTGTGTTCAGGTTTAATATATTACGAGTATTAACTATTAAAAGAACAAAATTTCAAACAAAAAACAATATCTCTATACAGTGTACATAATATTGTGATGATTAGACCTACGTTTGATGGACAATCGATATTATGTACGGCAGAAAATCGTATTCCAAAGAATAATATCATCTGATAAGCAAGTATGTTGGACATACAAATAAAACATTTAGTATAACATCAAAACTATGGCCGATTGTGTAAATAATTTATTAACTTAATGATTTTTTTTTTTATATTTTAGTCACGAACAGACACGTGGCGAGCAGCTCCGCTTGCTAACGAATTTACTGCTTCGTTGTGACTGTATACTACCATAAGTGTTCGAAAAAAACGAGTTAGTCACGTAAATATTGCGAAAGATACGTATCATAATGAACGTGAACCTAGAATAAATCCATACCTGTGTTTAAGGAACTATAATAGGAACTATTTTTTAGTTTGTTCAAATTAAATCATTTTCGACATTTATTTTTAGATTCTGAACGGAGTGATGAATGTATTGATTTTACAATGATGTGTGTTTTTTTTTTTTTTTTTTTTGTTTTTTTTTTTTTGTGTCTGTCGACAACATTTGGGGCAGTAAAAATGCTTCGATTTTCAACTTCTGCCCCTCTTTGAAAAGGAAATCGGATCTAGTTGGTACTTTGGGGGGTCAAAAGTTAAAAATTTTCAATATTTTTTAAATGAGTCGGGAAAAACCTTAAAAAAATGACGGAAAAAACGGGATTTTTTACGCACAACCAGTTTTCGTCAAAATCAAATTTTTATTTTGCTATAACTCAAAAACTACTTGATGTAAATACTTGAAATTTTCACAAAATGTTTATATTAGCGTTCTCCATACACAGTTAAATTTTTAAAGAATTTTGACTTTTTTTAAGCTATTTATAGGCAATTGAAATTTTTAATTTTTTTTAGTATTTTTTTTTTAAATAACGATAAAAATTTTTTGGCCGACCAGAAAATCTTGAAAATTTAATACAAGGTTTCTTATAAGTTGCTTTTAAAGTAATAAAAAAAAATCCGAAATCGTTAGTCACAATTTTTTTTTATAAGTGCTTAAAGTTCGAATTTATACGAAATATGTCAAAATTGCGAAAATTTGCAAGTAATTTTGTGGTTGAAAAATCGTAAAATTTTTTTCTTTTATAACTAAGTTTTGAAAATTTGGTACAAGGTTCTCCATACATTTTTCTTTAAATATCTGTAAAAAAAACTATACCGGATTTAGACAAAAAATTAATCTTTTTTAGTCATTTTAGGTTTTTTAGTTTTAGTTTTAATTTTTATAAAAATGCAGCTTATGTTGTTTCTGAAAAAACTTTCATAAAGTATGTATAGTCTTGTTTTAAATATGATTTTTATTTAATTTTAACTTTAAAACGTTGTAATATCAATAATTAACAAGAAAGTTTTAGCTTTAAAATCGACTCATAAATTATTTATAAAGATGTGTTGTATATTCTTATGTCTGTACATTGTTATAAAAATTATAAAATAAAAATATCTGGAAAATATTTTCATAAAATTTTACACAATTTGAAAGTGAATAACTACGCATATTTATTATTGTATAAATAATGTATTGTTATTTATTATTTATATCATAGCGTAAGGAGTTTTTGACTTGGAAATATTATTTACTTACTAAAATTCAAACTAATATGTTTCATCAAAATTCCACGAAATCATAACCATTAAGATGAGTTTGAAATTATGTACGCCGTTATTTTGAAGTACAATATTTTCATTATTCACTGAAAAATGTTAGAAAATAAGATGAATGCGTTTACGAAAATACCGTTATAGAATAAACTTGTTGTTTACTTGACTAATAATAAACAATACATAGTCAGTCATTTGAAAATCTACGTAAAGAGAAAATTATTATTATTATTAGTGTGTGACGTAATATTGTAAATGAAACTGCTGAAGATATAATTAAGGAAGTTAATAATTAAATTAAAAAAAAAACGTACTTGATTGGTGAAAACTGTAGGATGAAAACCAACGTTTTAAAAATAACTGAATGTTTCATTTATTAGGTTCGATAATAAACACTAGAACGATCCTGGCGACGGTTACTTATTGCTAATAATTGCGTTATTGTTTATTTCCAAATATTTATTGAACAAAATTATTCGCATTACCACGGTGGAATACATTTTAAACGCCGTTAACTCGTAATAAGCCATAAATGTTTCAACTTAATCGAATTATCAGTATTTTTTGTTCTCTATGTACAAATTTAAACTTCTATTGCGTGTACACGAATAATTTTTATTGTGTATTTTGGAAATATTTATTTTTGAATTTGCAACTTAGACATTGGAAAACTATTCAAAAAATGCAAACATAATTATAAAATTATTTCAAAGTTTTTTTTCAATTGATTTCAAAACATAATATTAATATCTATGTATTGAAAAATTGGAAAATATGTTCAAATTATAATGATATGTAAAATAGAATTATTTTTATACACCGCATACCTAGCTATTTAATAACATATTAATCAATAGCAATTCAATTATGTAGTAAATAAAAAACAACATACAGCCATATGTGTCACATTAAATGCAATACCGAATGACATATCGTAATATTAATATTAATACATTAGACGTGATACGAAAAAATAAAAATAATATACATGATAAATTTCCGACGAAATACTTAGGAAGAATTTAAAAAAATTTTATTTAATTTTAAATTAATTAAATTAATATTTTATTCATAAAAACTTTATTTATTAAATATTAGCTTATAACTTAACGTTGATTTAACTTATCTGTCTTAAATTATTTGTTTTTATTAACTCATTCAACTTCGACCGTCTATATGAAATTTAAAAAAAATACATATCTTGGTTTAAGTTCGTTATAAATATTTTAATAATAATATATTTAAAAATAGTAAGGTTAATATTTAAAAAAAATTGTGTTCAGGTTTAATATATTACGAGTATTAACTATTAAAAGAACAAAATTTCAAACAAAAAACAATATCTCTATACAGTGTACATAATATTGTGATGATTAGACCTACGTTTGATGGACAATCGATATTATGTACGGCAGAAAATCGTATTCCAAAGAATAATATCATCTGATAAGCAAGTATGTTGGACATACAAATAAAACATTTAGTATAACATCAAAACTATGGCCGATTGTGTAAATAATTTATTAACTTAATGATTTTTTTTTTTATATTTTAGTCACGAACAGACACGTGGCGAGCAGCTCCGCTTGCTAACGAATTTACTGCTTCGTTGTGACTGTATACTACCATAAGTGTTCGAAAAAAACGAGTTAGTCACGTAAATATTGCGAAAGATACGTATCATAATGAACGTGAACCTAGAATAAATCCATACCTGTGTTTAAGGAACTATAATAGGAACTATTTTTTAGTTTGTTCAAATTAAATCATTTTCGACATTTATTTTTAGATTCTGAACGGAGTGATGAATGTATTGATTTTACAATGATGTGTGTTTTTTTTTTTTTTTTTTTTTGTTTTTTTTTTTTTGTGTCTGTCGACAACATTTGGGGCAGTAAAAATGCTTCGATTTTCAACTTCTGCCCCTCTTTGAAAAGGAAATCGGATCTAGTTGGTACTTTGGGGGGTCAAAAGTTAAAAATTTTCAATATTTTTTAAATGAGTCGGGAAAAACCTTAAAAAAATGACGGAAAAAACGGGATTTTTTACGCACAACCAGTTTTCGTCAAAATCAAATTTTTATTTTGCTATAACTCAAAAACTACTTGATGTAAATACTTGAAATTTTCACAAAATGTTTATATTAGCGTTCTCCATACACAGTTAAATTTTTAAAGAATTTTGACTTTTTTTAAGCTATTTATAGGCAATTGAAATTTTTAATTTTTTTTAGTATTTTTTTTTTAAATAACGATAAAAATTTTTTGGCCGACCAGAAAATCTTGAAAATTTAATACAAGGTTTCTTATAAGTTGCTTTTAAAGTAATAAAAAAAAATCCGAAATCGTTAGTCACAATTTTTTTTTATAAGTGCTTAAAGTTCGAATTTATACGAAATATGTCAAAATTGCGAAAATTTGCAAGTAATTTTGTGGTTGAAAAATCGTAAAATTTTTTTCTTTTATAACTAAGTTTTGAAAATTTGGTACAAGGTTCTCCATACATTTTTCTTTAAATATCTGTAAAAAAAACTATACCGGATTTAGACAAAAAATTAATCTTTTTTAGTCATTTTAGGTTTTTTAGTTTTAGTTTTAATTTTTATAAAAATGCAGCTTATGTTGTTTCTGAAAAAACTTTCATAAAGTATGTATAGTCTTGTTTTAAATATGATTTTTATTTAATTTTAACTTTAAAACGTTGTAATATCAATAATTAACAAGAAAGTTTTAGCTTTAAAATCGACTCATAAATTATTTATAAAGATGTGTTGTATATTCTTATGTCTGTACATTGTTATAAAAATTATAAAATAAAAATATCTGGAAAATATTTTCATAAAATTTTACACAATTTGAAAGTGAATAACTACGCATATTTATTATTGTATAAATAATGTATTGTTATTTATTATTTATATCATAGCGTAAGGAGTTTTTGACTTGGAAATATTATTTACTTACTAAAATTCAAACTAATATGTTTCATCAAAATTCCACGAAATCATAACCATTAAGATGAGTTTGAAATTATGTACGCCGTTATTTTGAAGTACAATATTTTCATTATTCACTGAAAAATGTTAGAAAATAAGATGAATGCGTTTACGAAAATACCGTTATAGAATAAACTTGTTGTTTACTTGACTAATAATAAACAATACATAGTCAGTCATTTGAAAATCTACGTAAAGAGAAAATTATTATTATTATTAGTGTGTGACGTAATATTGTAAATGAAACTGCTGAAGATATAATTAAGGAAGTTAATAATTAAATTAAAAAAAAAACGTACTTGATTGGTGAAAACTGTAGGATGAAAACCAACGTTTTAAAAATAACTGAATGTTTCATTTATTAGGTTCGATAATAAACACTAGAACGATCCTGGCGACGGTTACTTATTGCTAATAATTGCGTTATTGTTTATTTCCAAATATTTATTGAACAAAATTATTCGCATTACCACGGTGGAATACATTTTAAACGCCGTTAACTCGTAATAAGCCATAAATGTTTCAACTTAATCGAATTATCAGTATTTTTTGTTCTCTATGTACAAATTTAAACTTCTATTGCGTGTACACGAATAATTTTTATTGTGTATTTTGGAAATATTTATTTTTGAATTTGCAACTTAGACATTGGAAAACTATTCAAAAAATGCAAACATAATTATAAAATTATTTCAAAGTTTTTTTTCAATTGATTTCAAAACATAATATTAATATCTATGTATTGAAAAATTGGAAAATATGTTCAAATTATAATGATATGTAAAATAGAATTATTTTTATACACCGCATACCTAGCTATTTAATAACATATTAATCAATAGCAATTCAATTATGTAGTAAATAAAAAACAACATACAGCCATATGTGTCACATTAAATGCAATACCGAATGACATATCGTAATATTAATATTAATACATTAGACGTGATACGAAAAAATAAAAATAATATACATGATAAATTTCCGACGAAATACTTAGGAAGAATTTAAAAAAATTTTATTTAATTTTAAATTAATTAAATTAATATTTTATTCATAAAAACTTTATTTATTAAATATTAGCTTATAACTTAACGTTGATTTAACTTATCTGTCTTAAATTATTTGTTTTTATTAACTCATTCAACTTCGACCGTCTATATGAAATTTAAAAAAAATACATATCTTGGTTTAAGTTCGTTATAAATATTTTAATAATAATATATTTAAAAATAGTAAGGTTAATATTTAAAAAAAATTGTGTTCAGGTTTAATATATTACGAGTATTAACTATTAAAAGAACAAAATTTCAAACAAAAAACAATATCTCTATACAGTGTACATAATATTGTGATGATTAGACCTACGTTTGATGGACAATCGATATTATGTACGGCAGAAAATCGTATTCCAAAGAATAATATCATCTGATAAGCAAGTATGTTGGACATACAAATAAAACATTTAGTATAACATCAAAACTATGGCCGATTGTGTAAATAATTTATTAACTTAATGATTTTTTTTTTTATATTTTAGTCACGAACAGACACGTGGCGAGCAGCTCCGCTTGCTAACGAATTTACTGCTTCGTTGTGACTGTATACTACCATAAGTGTTCGAAAAAAACGAGTTAGTCACGTAAATATTGCGAAAGATACGTATCATAATGAACGTGAACCTAGAATAAATCCATACCTGTGTTTAAGGAACTATAATAGGAACTATTTTTTAGTTTGTTCAAATTAAATCATTTTCGACATTTATTTTTAGATTCTGAACGGAGTGATGAATGTATTGATTTTACAATGATGTGTGTTTTTTTTTTTTTTTTTTTTGTTTTTTTTTTTTTGTGTCTGTCGACAACATTTGGGGCAGTAAAAATGCTTCGATTTTCAACTTCTGCCCCTCTTTGAAAAGGAAATCGGATCTAGTTGGTACTTTGGGGGGTCAAAAGTTAAAAATTTTCAATATTTTTTAAATGAGTCGGGAAAAACCTTAAAAAAATGACGGAAAAAACGGGATTTTTTACGCACAACCAGTTTTCGTCAAAATCAAATTTTTATTTTGCTATAACTCAAAAACTACTTGATGTAAATACTTGAAATTTTCACAAAATGTTTATATTAGCGTTCTCCATACACAGTTAAATTTTTAAAGAATTTTGACTTTTTTTAAGCTATTTATAGGCAATTGAAATTTTTAATTTTTTTTAGTATTTTTTTTTTAAATAACGATAAAAATTTTTTGGCCGACCAGAAAATCTTGAAAATTTAATACAAGGTTTCTTATAAGTTGCTTTTAAAGTAATAAAAAAAAATCCGAAATCGTTAGTCACAATTTTTTTTTATAAGTGCTTAAAGTTCGAATTTATACGAAATATGTCAAAATTGCGAAAATTTGCAAGTAATTTTGTGGTTGAAAAATCGTAAAATTTTTTTCTTTTATAACTAAGTTTTGAAAATTTGGTACAAGGTTCTCCATACATTTTTCTTTAAATATCTGTAAAAAAAACTATACCGGATTTAGACAAAAAATTAATCTTTTTTAGTCATTTTAGGTTTTTTAGTTTTAGTTTTAATTTTTATAAAAATGCAGCTTATGTTGTTTCTGAAAAAACTTTCATAAAGTATGTATAGTCTTGTTTTAAATATGATTTTTATTTAATTTTAACTTTAAAACGTTGTAATATCAATAATTAACAAGAAAGTTTTAGCTTTAAAATCGACTCATAAATTATTTATAAAGATGTGTTGTATATTCTTATGTCTGTACATTGTTATAAAAATTATAAAATAAAAATATCTGGAAAATATTTTCATAAAATTTTACACAATTTGAAAGTGAATAACTACGCATATTTATTATTGTATAAATAATGTATTGTTATTTATTATTTATATCATAGCGTAAGGAGTTTTTGACTTGGAAATATTATTTACTTACTAAAATTCAAACTAATATGTTTCATCAAAATTCCACGAAATCATAACCATTAAGATGAGTTTGAAATTATGTACGCCGTTATTTTGAAGTACAATATTTTCATTATTCACTGAAAAATGTTAGAAAATAAGATGAATGCGTTTACGAAAATACCGTTATAGAATAAACTTGTTGTTTACTTGACTAATAATAAACAATACATAGTCAGTCATTTGAAAATCTACGTAAAGAGAAAATTATTATTATTATTAGTGTGTGACGTAATATTGTAAATGAAACTGCTGAAGATATAATTAAGGAAGTTAATAATTAAATTAAAAAAAAAACGTACTTGATTGGTGAAAACTGTAGGATGAAAACCAACGTTTTAAAAATAACTGAATGTTTCATTTATTAGGTTCGATAATAAACACTAGAACGATCCTGGCGACGGTTACTTATTGCTAATAATTGCGTTATTGTTTATTTCCAAATATTTATTGAACAAAATTATTCGCATTACCACGGTGGAATACATTTTAAACGCCGTTAACTCGTAATAAGCCATAAATGTTTCAACTTAATCGAATTATCAGTATTTTTTGTTCTCTATGTACAAATTTAAACTTCTATTGCGTGTACACGAATAATTTTTATTGTGTATTTTGGAAATATTTATTTTTGAATTTGCAACTTAGACATTGGAAAACTATTCAAAAAATGCAAACATAATTATAAAATTATTTCAAAGTTTTTTTTCAATTGATTTCAAAACATAATATTAATATCTATGTATTGAAAAATTGGAAAATATGTTCAAATTATAATGATATGTAAAATAGAATTATTTTTATACACCGCATACCTAGCTATTTAATAACATATTAATCAATAGCAATTCAATTATGTAGTAAATAAAAAACAACATACAGCCATATGTGTCACATTAAATGCAATACCGAATGACATATCGTAATATTAATATTAATACATTAGACGTGATACGAAAAAATAAAAATAATATACATGATAAATTTCCGACGAAATACTTAGGAAGAATTTAAAAAAATTTTATTTAATTTTAAATTAATTAAATTAATATTTTATTCATAAAAACTTTATTTATTAAATATTAGCTTATAACTTAACGTTGATTTAACTTATCTGTCTTAAATTATTTGTTTTTATTAACTCATTCAACTTCGACCGTCTATATGAAATTTAAAAAAAATACATATCTTGGTTTAAGTTCGTTATAAATATTTTAATAATAATATATTTAAAAATAGTAAGGTTAATATTTAAAAAAAATTGTGTTCAGGTTTAATATATTACGAGTATTAACTATTAAAAGAACAAAATTTCAAACAAAAAACAATATCTCTATACAGTGTACATAATATTGTGATGATTAGACCTACGTTTGATGGACAATCGATATTATGTACGGCAGAAAATCGTATTCCAAAGAATAATATCATCTGATAAGCAAGTATGTTGGACATACAAATAAAACATTTAGTATAACATCAAAACTATGGCCGATTGTGTAAATAATTTATTAACTTAATGATTTTTTTTTTTATATTTTAGTCACGAACAGACACGTGGCGAGCAGCTCCGCTTGCTAACGAATTTACTGCTTCGTTGTGACTGTATACTACCATAAGTGTTCGAAAAAAACGAGTTAGTCACGTAAATATTGCGAAAGATACGTATCATAATGAACGTGAACCTAGAATAAATCCATACCTGTGTTTAAGGAACTATAATAGGAACTATTTAGATTCTGAACGGAGTGATGAATGTATTGATTTTACAATGATGTGTGTTTTTTTTTTTTTTTTTTTTTGTTTTTTTTTTTTTGTGTCTGTCGACAACATTTGGGGCAGTAAAAATGCTTCGATTTTCAACTTCTGCCCCTCTTTGAAAAGGAAATCGGATCTAGTTGGTACTTTGGGGGGTCAAAAGTTAAAAATTTTCAATATTTTTTAAATGAGTCGGGAAAAACCTTAAAAAAATGACGGAAAAAACGGGATTTTTTACGCACAACCAGTTTTCGTCAAAATCAAATTTTTATTTTGCTATAACTCAAAAACTACTTGATGTAAATACTTGAAATTTTCACAAAATGTTTATATTAGCGTTCTCCATACACAGTTAAATTTTTAAAGAATTTTGACTTTTTTTAAGCTATTTATAGGCAATTGAAATTTTTAATTTTTTTTAGTATTTTTTTTTTAAATAACGATAAAAATTTTTTGGCCGACCAGAAAATCTTGAAAATTTAATACAAGGTTTCTTATAAGTTGCTTTTAAAGTAATAAAAAAAAATCCGAAATCGTTAGTCACAATTTTTTTTTATAAGTGCTTAAAGTTCGAATTTATACGAAATATGTCAAAATTGCGAAAATTTGCAAGTAATTTTGTGGTTGAAAAATCGTAAAATTTTTTTCTTTTATAACTAAGTTTTGAAAATTTGGTACAAGGTTCTCCATACATTTTTCTTTAAATATCTGTAAAAAAAACTATACCGGATTTAGACAAAAAATTAATCTTTTTTAGTCATTTTAGGTTTTTTAGTTTTAGTTTTAATTTTTATAAAAATGCAGCTTATGTTGTTTCTGAAAAAACTTTCATAAAGTATGTATAGTCTTGTTTTAAATATGATTTTTATTTAATTTTAACTTTAAAACGTTGTAATATCAATAATTAACAAGAAAGTTTTAGCTTTAAAATCGACTCATAAATTATTTATAAAGATGTGTTGTATATTCTTATGTCTGTACATTGTTATAAAAATTATAAAATAAAAATATCTGGAAAATATTTTCATAAAATTTTACACAATTTGAAAGTGAATAACTACGCATATTTATTATTGTATAAATAATGTATTGTTATTTATTATTTATATCATAGCGTAAGGAGTTTTTGACTTGGAAATATTATTTACTTACTAAAATTCAAACTAATATGTTTCATCAAAATTCCACGAAATCATAACCATTAAGATGAGTTTGAAATTATGTACGCCGTTATTTTGAAGTACAATATTTTCATTATTCACTGAAAAATGTTAGAAAATAAGATGAATGCGTTTACGAAAATACCGTTATAGAATAAACTTGTTGTTTACTTGACTAATAATAAACAATACATAGTCAGTCATTTGAAAATCTACGTAAAGAGAAAATTATTATTATTATTAGTGTGTGACGTAATATTGTAAATGAAACTGCTGAAGATATAATTAAGGAAGTTAATAATTAAATTAAAAAAAAAACGTACTTGATTGGTGAAAACTGTAGGATGAAAACCAACGTTTTAAAAATAACTGAATGTTTCATTTATTAGGTTCGATAATAAACACTAGAACGATCCTGGCGACGGTTACTTATTGCTAATAATTGCGTTATTGTTTATTTCCAAATATTTATTGAACAAAATTATTCGCATTACCACGGTGGAATACATTTTAAACGCCGTTAACTCGTAATAAGCCATAAATGTTTCAACTTAATCGAATTATCAGTATTTTTTGTTCTCTATGTACAAATTTAAACTTCTATTGCGTGTACACGAATAATTTTTATTGTGTATTTTGGAAATATTTATTTTTGAATTTGCAACTTAGACATTGGAAAACTATTCAAAAAATGCAAACATAATTATAAAATTATTTCAAAGTTTTTTTTCAATTGATTTCAAAACATAATATTAATATCTATGTATTGAAAAATTGGAAAATATGTTCAAATTATAATGATATGTAAAATAGAATTATTTTTATACACCGCATACCTAGCTATTTAATAACATATTAATCAATAGCAATTCAATTATGTAGTAAATAAAAAACAACATACAGCCATATGTGTCACATTAAATGCAATACCGAATGACATATCGTAATATTAATATTAATACATTAGACGTGATACGAAAAAATAAAAATAATATACATGATAAATTTCCGACGAAATACTTAGGAAGAATTTAAAAAAATTTTATTTAATTTTAAATTAATTAAATTAATATTTTATTCATAAAAACTTTATTTATTAAATATTAGCTTATAACTTAACGTTGATTTAACTTATCTGTCTTAAATTATTTGTTTTTATTAACTCATTCAACTTCGACCGTCTATATGAAATTTAAAAAAAATACATATCTTGGTTTAAGTTCGTTATAAATATTTTAATAATAATATATTTAAAAATAGTAAGGTTAATATTTAAAAAAAATTGTGTTCAGGTTTAATATATTACGAGTATTAACTATTAAAAGAACAAAATTTCAAACAAAAAACAATATCTCTATACAGTGTACATAATATTGTGATGATTAGACCTACGTTTGATGGACAATCGATATTATGTACGGCAGAAAATCGTATTCCAAAGAATAATATCATCTGATAAGCAAGTATGTTGGACATACAAATAAAACATTTAGTATAACATCAAAACTATGGCCGATTGTGTAAATAATTTATTAACTTAATGATTTTTTTTTTTATATTTTAGTCACGAACAGACACGTGGCGAGCAGCTCCGCTTGCTAACGAATTTACTGCTTCGTTGTGACTGTATACTACCATAAGTGTTCGAAAAAAACGAGTTAGTCACGTAAATATTGCGAAAGATACGTATCATAATGAACGTGAACCTAGAATAAATCCATACCTGTGTTTAAGGAACTATAATAGGAACTATTTTTTAGTTTGTTCAAATTAAATCATTTTCGACATTTATTTTTAGATTCTGAACGGAGTGATGAATGTATTGATTTTACAATGATGTGTGTTTTTTTTTTTTTTTTTTTTTTGTTTTTTTTTTTTTGTGTCTGTCGACAACATTTGGGGCAGTAAAAATGCTTCGATTTTCAACTTCTGCCCCTCTTTGAAAAGGAAATCGGATCTAGTTGGTACTTTGGGGGGTCAAAAGTTAAAAATTTTCAATATTTTTTAAATGAGTCGGGAAAAACCTTAAAAAAATGACGGAAAAAACGGGATTTTTTACGCACAACCAGTTTTCGTCAAAATCAAATTTTTATTTTGCTATAACTCAAAAACTACTTGATGTAAATACTTGAAATTTTCACAAAATGTTTATATTAGCGTTCTCCATACACAGTTAAATTTTTAAAGAATTTTGACTTTTTTTAAGCTATTTATAGGCAATTGAAATTTTTAATTTTTTTTAGTATTTTTTTTTTAAATAACGATAAAAATTTTTTGGCCGACCAGAAAATCTTGAAAATTTAATACAAGGTTTCTTATAAGTTGCTTTTAAAGTAATAAAAAAAAATCCGAAATCGTTAGTCACAATTTTTTTTTATAAGTGCTTAAAGTTCGAATTTATACGAAATATGTCAAAATTGCGAAAATTTGCAAGTAATTTTGTGGTTGAAAAATCGTAAAATTTTTTTCTTTTATAACTAAGTTTTGAAAATTTGGTACAAGGTTCTCCATACATTTTTCTTTAAATATCTGTAAAAAAAACTATACCGGATTTAGACAAAAAATTAATCTTTTTTAGTCATTTTAGGTTTTTTAGTTTTAGTTTTAATTTTTATAAAAATGCAGCTTATGTTGTTTCTGAAAAAACTTTCATAAAGTATGTATAGTCTTGTTTTAAATATGATTTTTATTTAATTTTAACTTTAAAACGTTGTAATATCAATAATTAACAAGAAAGTTTTAGCTTTAAAATCGACTCATAAATTATTTATAAAGATGTGTTGTATATTCTTATGTCTGTACATTGTTATAAAAATTATAAAATAAAAATATCTGGAAAATATTTTCATAAAATTTTACACAATTTGAAAGTGAATAACTACGCATATTTATTATTGTATAAATAATGTATTGTTATTTATTATTTATATCATAGCGTAAGGAGTTTTTGACTTGGAAATATTATTTACTTACTAAAATTCAAACTAATATGTTTCATCAAAATTCCACGAAATCATAACCATTAAGATGAGTTTGAAATTATGTACGCCGTTATTTTGAAGTACAATATTTTCATTATTCACTGAAAAATGTTAGAAAATAAGATGAATGCGTTTACGAAAATACCGTTATAGAATAAACTTGTTGTTTACTTGACTAATAATAAACAATACATAGTCAGTCATTTGAAAATCTACGTAAAGAGAAAATTATTATTATTATTAGTGTGTGACGTAATATTGTAAATGAAACTGCTGAAGATATAATTAAGGAAGTTAATAATTAAATTAAAAAAAAAACGTACTTGATTGGTGAAAACTGTAGGATGAAAACCAACGTTTTAAAAATAACTGAATGTTTCATTTATTAGGTTCGATAATAAACACTAGAACGATCCTGGCGACGGTTACTTATTGCTAATAATTGCGTTATTGTTTATTTCCAAATATTTATTGAACAAAATTATTCGCATTACCACGGTGGAATACATTTTAAACGCCGTTAACTCGTAATAAGCCATAAATGTTTCAACTTAATCGAATTATCAGTATTTTTTGTTCTCTATGTACAAATTTAAACTTCTATTGCGTGTACACGAATAATTTTTATTGTGTATTTTGGAAATATTTATTTTTGAATTTGCAACTTAGACATTGGAAAACTATTCAAAAAATGCAAACATAATTATAAAATTATTTCAAAGTTTTTTTTCAATTGATTTCAAAACATAATATTAATATCTATGTATTGAAAAATTGGAAAATATGTTCAAATTATAATGATATGTAAAATAGAATTATTTTTATACACCGCATACCTAGCTATTTAATAACATATTAATCAATAGCAATTCAATTATGTAGTAAATAAAAAACAACATACAGCCATATGTGTCACATTAAATGCAATACCGAATGACATATCGTAATATTAATATTAATACATTAGACGTGATACGAAAAAATAAAAATAATATACATGATAAATTTCCGACGAAATACTTAGGAAGAATTTAAAAAAATTTTATTTAATTTTAAATTAATTAAATTAATATTTTATTCATAAAAACTTTATTTATTAAATATTAGCTTATAACTTAACGTTGATTTAACTTATCTGTCTTAAATTATTTGTTTTTATTAACTCATTCAACTTCGACCGTCTATATGAAATTTAAAAAAAATACATATCTTGGTTTAAGTTCGTTATAAATATTTTAATAATAATATATTTAAAAATAGTAAGGTTAATATTTAAAAAAAATTGTGTTCAGGTTTAATATATTACGAGTATTAACTATTAAAAGAACAAAATTTCAAACAAAAAACAATATCTCTATACAGTGTACATAATATTGTGATGATTAGACCTACGTTTGATGGACAATCGATATTATGTACGGCAGAAAATCGTATTCCAAAGAATAATATCATCTGATAAGCAAGTATGTTGGACATACAAATAAAACATTTAGTATAACATCAAAACTATGGCCGATTGTGTAAATAATTTATTAACTTAATGATTTTTTTTTTTATATTTTAGTCACGAACAGACACGTGGCGAGCAGCTCCGCTTGCTAACGAATTTACTGCTTCGTTGTGACTGTATACTACCATAAGTGTTCGAAAAAAACGAGTTAGTCACGTAAATATTGCGAAAGATACGTATCATAATGAACGTGAACCTAGAATAAATCCATACCTGTGTTTAAGGAACTATAATAGGAACTATTTTTTAGTTTGTTCAAATTAAATCATTTTCGACATTTATTTTTAGATTCTGAACGGAGTGATGAATGTATTGATTTTACAATGATGTGTGTTTTTTTTTTTTTTTTTTTTTTGTTTTTTTTTTTTTGTGTCTGTCGACAACATTTGGGGCAGTAAAAATGCTTCGATTTTCAACTTCTGCCCCTCTTTGAAAAGGAAATCGGATCTAGTTGGTACTTTGGGGGGTCAAAAGTTAAAAATTTTCAATATTTTTTAAATGAGTCGGGAAAAACCTTAAAAAAATGACGGAAAAAAACGGGATTTTTTACGCACAACCAGTTTTCGTCAAAATCAAATTTTTATTTTGCTATAACTCAAAAACTACTTGATGTAAATACTTGAAATTTTCACAAAATGTTTATATTAGCGTTCTCCATACACAGTTAAATTTTTAAAGAATTTTGACTTTTTTTAAGCTATTTATAGGCAATTGAAATTTTTAATTTTTTTTAGTATTTTTTTTTTAAATAACGATAAAAATTTTTTGGCCGACCAGAAAATCTTGAAAATTTAATACAAGGTTTCTTATAAGTTGCTTTTAAAGTAATAAAAAAAAATCCGAAATCGTTAGTCACAATTTTTTTTTATAAGTGCTTAAAGTTCGAATTTATACGAAATATGTCAAAATTGCGAAAATTTGCAAGTAATTTTGTGGTTGAAAAATCGTAAAATTTTTTTCTTTTATAACTAAGTTTTGAAAATTTGGTACAAGGTTCTCCATACATTTTTCTTTAAATATCTGTAAAAAAAACTATACCGGATTTAGACAAAAAATTAATCTTTTTTAGTCATTTTAGGTTTTTTAGTTTTAGTTTTAATTTTTATAAAAATGCAGCTTATGTTGTTTCTGAAAAAACTTTCATAAAGTATGTATAGTCTTGTTTTAAATATGATTTTTATTTAATTTTAACTTTAAAACGTTGTAATATCAATAATTAACAAGAAAGTTTTAGCTTTAAAATCGACTCATAAATTATTTATAAAGATGTGTTGTATATTCTTATGTCTGTACATTGTTATAAAAATTATAAAATAAAAATATCTGGAAAATATTTTCATAAAATTTTACACAATTTGAAAGTGAATAACTACGCATATTTATTATTGTATAAATAATGTATTGTTATTTATTATTTATATCATAGCGTAAGGAGTTTTTGACTTGGAAATATTATTTACTTACTAAAATTCAAACTAATATGTTTCATCAAAATTCCACGAAATCATAACCATTAAGATGAGTTTGAAATTATGTACGCCGTTATTTTGAAGTACAATATTTTCATTATTCACTGAAAAATGTTAGAAAATAAGATGAATGCGTTTACGAAAATACCGTTATAGAATAAACTTGTTGTTTACTTGACTAATAATAAACAATACATAGTCAGTCATTTGAAAATCTACGTAAAGAGAAAATTATTATTATTATTAGTGTGTGACGTAATATTGTAAATGAAACTGCTGAAGATATAATTAAGGAAGTTAATAATTAAATTAAAAAAAAAACGTACTTGATTGGTGAAAACTGTAGGATGAAAACCAACGTTTTAAAAATAACTGAATGTTTCATTTATTAGGTTCGATAATAAACACTAGAACGATCCTGGCGACGGTTACTTATTGCTAATAATTGCGTTATTGTTTATTTCCAAATATTTATTGAACAAAATTATTCGCATTACCACGGTGGAATACATTTTAAACGCCGTTAACTCGTAATAAGCCATAAATGTTTCAACTTAATCGAATTATCAGTATTTTTTGTTCTCTATGTACAAATTTAAACTTCTATTGCGTGTACACGAATAATTTTTATTGTGTATTTTGGAAATATTTATTTTTGAATTTGCAACTTAGACATTGGAAAACTATTCAAAAAATGCAAACATAATTATAAAATTATTTCAAAGTTTTTTTTCAATTGATTTCAAAACATAATATTAATATCTATGTATTGAAAAATTGGAAAATATGTTCAAATTATAATGATATGTAAAATAGAATTATTTTTATACACCGCATACCTAGCTATTTAATAACATATTAATCAATAGCAATTCAATTATGTAGTAAATAAAAAACAACATACAGCCATATGTGTCACATTAAATGCAATACCGAATGACATATCGTAATATTAATATTAATACATTAGACGTGATACGAAAAAATAAAAATAATATACATGATAAATTTCCGACGAAATACTTAGGAAGAATTTAAAAAAATTTTATTTAATTTTAAATTAATTAAATTAATATTTTATTCATAAAAACTTTATTTATTAAATATTAGCTTATAACTTAACGTTGATTTAACTTATCTGTCTTAAATTATTTGTTTTTATTAACTCATTCAACTTCGACCGTCTATATGAAATTTAAAAAAAATACATATCTTGGTTTAAGTTCGTTATAAATATTTTAATAATAATATATTTAAAAATAGTAAGGTTAATATTTAAAAAAAATTGTGTTCAGGTTTAATATATTACGAGTATTAACTATTAAAAGAACAAAATTTCAAACAAAAAACAATATCTCTATACAGTGTACATAATATTGTGATGATTAGACCTACGTTTGATGGACAATCGATATTATGTACGGCAGAAAATCGTATTCCAAAGAATAATATCATCTGATAAGCAAGTATGTTGGACATACAAATAAAACATTTAGTATAACATCAAAACTATGGCCGATTGTGTAAATAATTTATTAACTTAATGATTTTTTTTTTTATATTTTAGTCACGAACAGACACGTGGCGAGCAGCTCCGCTTGCTAACGAATTTACTGCTTCGTTGTGACTGTATACTACCATAAGTGTTCGAAAAAAACGAGTTAGTCACGTAAATATTGCGAAAGATACGTATCATAATGAACGTGAACCTAGAATAAATCCATACCTGTGTTTAAGGAACTATAATAGGAACTATTTTTTAGTTTGTTCAAATTAAATCATTTTCGACATTTATTTTTAGATTCTGAACGGAGTGATGAATGTATTGATTTTACAATGATGTGTGTTTTTTTTTTTTTTTTTTTTGTTTTTTTTTTTTTGTGTCTGTCGACAACATTTGGGGCAGTAAAAATGCTTCGATTTTCAACTTCTGCCCCTCTTTGAAAAGGAAATCGGATCTAGTTGGTACTTTGGGGGGTCAAAAGTTAAAAATTTTCAATATTTTTTAAATGAGTCGGGAAAAACCTTAAAAAAATGACGGAAAAAACGGGATTTTTTACGCACAACCAGTTTTCGTCAAAATCAAATTTTTATTTTGCTATAACTCAAAAACTACTTGATGTAAATACTTGAAATTTTCACAAAATGTTTATATTAGCGTTCTCCATACACAGTTAAATTTTTAAAGAATTTTGACTTTTTTTAAGCTATTTATAGGCAATTGAAATTTTTAATTTTTTTTAGTATTTTTTTTTTAAATAACGATAAAAATTTTTTGGCCGACCAGAAAATCTTGAAAATTTAATACAAGGTTTCTTATAAGTTGCTTTTAAAGTAATAAAAAAAAATCCGAAATCGTTAGTCACAATTTTTTTTTATAAGTGCTTAAAGTTCGAATTTATACGAAATATGTCAAAATTGCGAAAATTTGCAAGTAATTTTGTGGTTGAAAAATCGTAAAATTTTTTTCTTTTATAACTAAGTTTTGAAAATTTGGTACAAGGTTCTCCATACATTTTTCTTTAAATATCTGTAAAAAAAACTATACCGGATTTAGACAAAAAATTAATCTTTTTTAGTCATTTTAGGTTTTTTAGTTTTAGTTTTAATTTTTATAAAAATGCAGCTTATGTTGTTTCTGAAAAAACTTTCATAAAGTATGTATAGTCTTGTTTTAAATATGATTTTTATTTAATTTTAACTTTAAAACGTTGTAATATCAATAATTAACAAGAAAGTTTTAGCTTTAAAATCGACTCATAAATTATTTATAAAGATGTGTTGTATATTCTTATGTCTGTACATTGTTATAAAAATTATAAAATAAAAATATCTGGAAAATATTTTCATAAAATTTTACACAATTTGAAAGTGAATAACTACGCATATTTATTATTGTATAAATAATGTATTGTTATTTATTATTTATATCATAGCGTAAGGAGTTTTTGACTTGGAAATATTATTTACTTACTAAAATTCAAACTAATATGTTTCATCAAAATTCCACGAAATCATAACCATTAAGATGAGTTTGAAATTATGTACGCCGTTATTTTGAAGTACAATATTTTCATTATTCACTGAAAAATGTTAGAAAATAAGATGAATGCGTTTACGAAAATACCGTTATAGAATAAACTTGTTGTTTACTTGACTAATAATAAACAATACATAGTCAGTCATTTGAAAATCTACGTAAAGAGAAAATTATTATTATTATTAGTGTGTGACGTAATATTGTAAATGAAACTGCTGAAGATATAATTAAGGAAGTTAATAATTAAATTAAAAAAAAAACGTACTTGATTGGTGAAAACTGTAGGATGAAAACCAACGTTTTAAAAATAACTGAATGTTTCATTTATTAGGTTCGATAATAAACACTAGAACGATCCTGGCGACGGTTACTTATTGCTAATAATTGCGTTATTGTTTATTTCCAAATATTTATTGAACAAAATTATTCGCATTACCACGGTGGAATACATTTTAAAC
The DNA here is from genome assembly GCA_020882235.1 of Schizaphis graminum. Lineage (NCBI taxonomy): Eukaryota > Metazoa > Arthropoda > Insecta > Hemiptera > Aphididae > Schizaphis > Schizaphis graminum. The sequence goes on from CM037036.1 coordinate 16,909,104, forward strand.
GCCGTTAACTCGTAATAAGCCATAAATGTTTCAACTTAATCGAATTATCAGTATTTTTTGTTCTCTATGTACAAATTTAAACTTCTATTGCGTGTACACGAATAATTTTTATTGTGTATTTTGGAAATATTTATTTTTGAATTTGCAACTTAGACATTGGAAAACTATTCAAAAAATGCAAACATAATTATAAAATTATTTCAAAGTTTTTTTTCAATTGATTTCAAAACATAATATTAATATCTATGTATTGAAAAATTGGAAAATATGTTCAAATTATAATGATATGTAAAATAGAATTATTTTTATACACCGCATACCTAGCTATTTAATAACATATTAATCAATAGCAATTCAATTATGTAGTAAATAAAAAACAACATACAGCCATATGTGTCACATTAAATGCAATACCGAATGACATATCGTAATATTAATATTAATACATTAGACGTGATACGAAAAAATAAAAATAATATACATGATAAATTTCCGACGAAATACTTAGGAAGAATTTAAAAAAATTTTATTTAATTTTAAATTAATTAAATTAATATTTTATTCATAAAAACTTTATTTATTAAATATTAGCTTATAACTTAACGTTGATTTAACTTATCTGTCTTAAATTATTTGTTTTTATTAACTCATTCAACTTCGACCGTCTATATGAAATTTAAAAAAAATACATATCTTGGTTTAAGTTCGTTATAAATATTTTAATAATAATATATTTAAAAATAGTAAGGTTAATATTTAAAAAAAATTGTGTTCAGGTTTAATATATTACGAGTATTAACTATTAAAAGAACAAAATTTCAAACAAAAAACAATATCTCTATACAGTGTACATAATATTGTGATGATTAGACCTACGTTTGATGGACAATCGATATTATGTACGGCAGAAAATCGTATTCCAAAGAATAATATCATCTGATAAGCAAGTATGTTGGACATACAAATAAAACATTTAGTATAACATCAAAACTATGGCCGATTGTGTAAATAATTTATTAACTTAATGATTTTTTTTTTTATATTTTAGTCACGAACAGACACGTGGCGAGCAGCTCCGCTTGCTAACGAATTTACTGCTTCGTTGTGACTGTATACTACCATAAGTGTTCGAAAAAAAACGAGTTAGTCACGTAAATATTGCGAAAGATACGTATCATAATGAACGTGAACCTAGAATAAATCCATACCTGTGTTTAAGGAACTATAATAGGAACTATTTTTTAGTTTGTTCAAATTAAATCATTTTCGACATTTATTTTTAGATTCTGAACGGAGTGATGAATGTATTGATTTTACAATGATGTGTGTTTTTTTTTTTTTTTTTTTTTTTTTTTTTTTTTTTTTGTGTCTGTCGACAACATTTGGGGCAGTAAAAATGCTTCGATTTTCAACTTCTGCCCCTCTTTGAAAAGGAAATCGGATCTAGTTGGTACTTTGGGGGGTCAAAAGTTAAAAATTTTCAATATTTTTTAAATGAGTCGGGAAAAACCTTAAAAAAATGACGGAAAAAACGGGATTTTTTACGCACAACCAGTTTTCGTCAAAATCAAATTTTTATTTTGCTATAACTCAAAAACTACTTGATGTAAATACTTGAAATTTTCACAAAATGTTTATATTAGCGTTCTCCATACACAGTTAAATTTTTAAAGAATTTTGACTTTTTTTAAGCTATTTATAGGCAATTGAAATTTTTAATTTTTTTTAGTATTTTTTTTTTAAATAACGATAAAAATTTTTTGGCCGACCAGAAAATCTTGAAAATTTAATACAAGGTTTCTTATAAGTTGCTTTTAAAGTAATAAAAAAAAATCCGAAATCGTTAGTCACAATTTTTTTTTATAAGTGCTTAAAGTTCGAATTTATACGAAATATGTCAAAATTGCGAAAATTTGCAAGTAATTTTGTGGTTGAAAAATCGTAAAATTTTTTTCTTTTATAACTAAGTTTTGAAAATTTGGTACAAGGTTCTCCATACATTTTTCTTTAAATATCTGTAAAAAAAACTATACCGGATTTAGACAAAAAATTAATCTTTTTTAGTCATTTTAGGTTTTTTAGTTTTAGTTTTAATTTTTATAAAAATGCAGCTTATGTTGTTTCTGAAAAAACTTTCATAAAGTATGTATAGTCTTGTTTTAAATATGATTTTTATTTAATTTTAACTTTAAAACGTTGTAATATCAATAATTAACAAGAAAGTTTTAGCTTTAAAATCGACTCATAAATTATTTATAAAGATGTGTTGTATATTCTTATGTCTGTACATTGTTATAAAAATTATAAAATAAAAATATCTGGAAAATATTTTCATAAAATTTTACACAATTTGAAAGTGAATAACTACGCATATTTATTATTGTATAAATAATGTATTGTTATTTATTATTTATATCATAGCGTAAGGAGTTTTTGACTTGGAAATATTATTTACTTACTAAAATTCAAACTAATATGTTTCATCAAAATTCCACGAAATCATAACCATTAAGATGAGTTTGAAATTATGTACGCCGTTATTTTGAAGTACAATATTTTCATTATTCACTGAAAAATGTTAGAAAATAAGATGAATGCGTTTACGAAAATACCGTTATAGAATAAACTTGTTGTTTACTTGACTAATAATAAACAATACATAGTCAGTCATTTGAAAATCTACGTAAAGAGAAAATTATTATTATTATTAGTGTGTGACGTAATATTGTAAATGAAACTGCTGAAGATATAATTAAGGAAGTTAATAATTAAATTAAAAAAAAAACGTACTTGATTGGTGAAAACTGTAGGATGAAAACCAACGTTTTAAAAATAACTGAATGTTTCATTTATTAGGTTCGATAATAAACACTAGAACGATCCTGGCGACGGTTACTTATTGCTAATAATTGCGTTATTGTTTATTTCCAAATATTTATTGAACAAAATTATTCGCATTACCACGGTGGAATACATTTTAAACGCCGTTAACTCGTAATAAGCCATAAATGTTTCAACTTAATCGAATTATCAGTATTTTTTGTTCTCTATGTACAAATTTAAACTTCTATTGCGTGTACACGAATAATTTTTATTGTGTATTTTGGAAATATTTATTTTTGAATTTGCAACTTAGACATTGGAAAACTATTCAAAAAATGCAAACATAATTATAAAATTATTTCAAAGTTTTTTTTCAATTGATTTCAAAACATAATATTAATATCTATGTATTGAAAAATTGGAAAATATGTTCAAATTATAATGATATGTAAAATAGAATTATTTTTATACACCGCATACCTAGCTATTTAATAACATATTAATCAATAGCAATTCAATTATGTAGTAAATAAAAAACAACATACAGCCATATGTGTCACATTAAATGCAATACCGAATGACATATCGTAATATTAATATTAATACATTAGACGTGATACGAAAAAATAAAAATAATATACATGATAAATTTCCGACGAAATACTTAGGAAGAATTTAAAAAAATTTTATTTAATTTTAAATTAATTAAATTAATATTTTATTCATAAAAACTTTATTTATTAAATATTAGCTTATAACTTAACGTTGATTTAACTTATCTGTCTTAAATTATTTGTTTTTATTAACTCATTCAACTTCGACCGTCTATATGAAATTTAAAAAAAATACATATCTTGGTTTAAGTTCGTTATAAATATTTTAATAATAATATATTTAAAAATAGTAAGGTTAATATTTAAAAAAAATTGTGTTCAGGTTTAATATATTACGAGTATTAACTATTAAAAGAACAAAATTTCAAACAAAAAACAATATCTCTATACAGTGTACATAATATTGTGATGATTAGACCTACGTTTGATGGACAATCGATATTATGTACGGCAGAAAATCGTATTCCAAAGAATAATATCATCTGATAAGCAAGTATGTTGGACATACAAATAAAACATTTAGTATAACATCAAAACTATGGCCGATTGTGTAAATAATTTATTAACTTAATGATTTTTTTTTTTATATTTTAGTCACGAACAGACACGTGGCGAGCAGCTCCGCTTGCTAACGAATTTACTGCTTCGTTGTGACTGTATACTACCATAAGTGTTCGAAAAAAACGAGTTAGTCACGTAAATATTGCGAAAGATACGTATCATAATGAACGTGAACCTAGAATAAATCCATACCTGTGTTTAAGGAACTATAATAGGAACTATTTTTTAGTTTGTTCAAATTAAATCATTTTCGACATTTATTTTTAGATTCTGAACGGAGTGATGAATGTATTGATTTTACAATGATGTGTGTTTTTTTTTTTTTTTTTTTTTTTTTTTTTTTTTTTTTGTGTCTGTCGACAACATTTGGGGCAGTAAAAATGCTTCGATTTTCAACTTCTGCCCCTCTTTGAAAAGGAAATCGGATCTAGTTGGTACTTTGGGGGGTCAAAAGTTAAAAATTTTCAATATTTTTTAAATGAGTCGGGAAAAACCTTAAAAAAATGACGGAAAAAAACGGGATTTTTTACGCACAACCAGTTTTCGTCAAAATCAAATTTTTATTTTGCTATAACTCAAAAACTACTTGATGTAAATACTTGAAATTTTCACAAAATGTTTATATTAGCGTTCTCCATACACAGTTAAATTTTTAAAGAATTTTGACTTTTTTTAAGCTATTTATAGGCAATTGAAATTTTTAATTTTTTTTAGTATTTTTTTTTTAAATAACGATAAAAATTTTTTGGCCGACCAGAAAATCTTGAAAATTTAATACAAGGTTTCTTATAAGTTGCTTTTAAAGTAATAAAAAAAAATCCGAAATCGTTAGTCACAATTTTTTTTTATAAGTGCTTAAAGTTCGAATTTATACGAAATATGTCAAAAATTGCGAAAATTTGCAAGTAATTTTGTGGTTGAAAAATCGTAAAATTTTTTTCTTTTATAACTAAGTTTTGAAAATTTGGTACAAGGTTCTCCATACATTTTTCTTTAAATATCTGTAAAAAAAACTATACCGGATTTAGACAAAAAATTAATCTTTTTTAGTCATTTTAGGTTTTTTAGTTTTAGTTTTAATTTTTATAAAAATGCAGCTTATGTTGTTTCTGAAAAAACTTTCATAAAGTATGTATAGTCTTGTTTTAAATATGATTTTTATTTAATTTTAACTTTAAAACGTTGTAATATCAATAATTAACAAGAAAGTTTTAGCTTTAAAATCGACTCATAAATTATTTATAAAGATGTGTTGTATATTCTTATGTCTGTACATTGTTATAAAAATTATAAAATAAAAATATCTGGAAAATATTTTCATAAAATTTTACACAATTTGAAAGTGAATAACTACGCATATTTATTATTGTATAAATAATGTATTGTTATTTATTATTTATATCATAGCGTAAGGAGTTTTTGACTTGGAAATATTATTTACTTACTAAAATTCAAACTAATATGTTTCATCAAAATTCCACGAAATCATAACCATTAAGATGAGTTTGAAATTATGTACGCCGTTATTTTGAAGTACAATATTTTCATTATTCACTGAAAAATGTTAGAAAATAAGATGAATGCGTTTACGAAAATACCGTTATAGAATAAACTTGTTGTTTACTTGACTAATAATAAACAATACATAGTCAGTCATTTGAAAATCTACGTAAAGAGAAAATTATTATTATTATTAGTGTGTGACGTAATATTGTAAATGAAACTGCTGAAGATATAATTAAGGAAGTTAATAATTAAATTAAAAAAAAAACGTACTTGATTGGTGAAAACTGTAGGATGAAAACCAACGTTTTAAAAATAACTGAATGTTTCATTTATTAGGTTCGATAATAAACACTAGAACGATCCTGGCGACGGTTACTTATTGCTAATAATTGCGTTATTGTTTATTTCCAAATATTTATTGAACAAAATTATTCGCATTACCACGGTGGAATACATTTTAAACGCCGTTAACTCGTAATAAGCCATAAATGTTTCAACTTAATCGAATTATCAGTATTTTTTGTTCTCTATGTACAAATTTAAACTTCTATTGCGTGTACACGAATAATTTTTATTGTGTATTTTGGAAATATTTATTTTTGAATTTGCAACTTAGACATTGGAAAACTATTCAAAAAATGCAAACATAATTATAAAATTATTTCAAAGTTTTTTTTCAATTGATTTCAAAACATAATATTAATATCTATGTATTGAAAAAATTGGAAAATATGTTTCAAATTATAATGATATGTAAAATAGAATTATTTTTATACACCGCATACCTAGCTATTTAATAACATATTAATCAATAGCAATTCAATTATGTAGTAAATAAAAAACAACATACAGCCATATGTGTCACATT
>CM037036.1:16915975-16938071 GCA_020882235.1 Schizaphis graminum
TACTTGTTGTTTACTTGACTAATAATAAACAATACATAGTCAGTCATTTGAAAATCTACGTAAAGAGAAAATTATTATTATTATTAGTGTGTGACGTAATATTGTAAATGAAACTGCTGAAGATATAATTAAGGAAGTTAATAATTAAATTAAAAAAAAACGTACTTGATTGGTGAAAACTGTAGGATGAAAACCAACGTTTTAAAAATAACTGAATGTTTCATTTATTAGGTTCGATAATAAACACTAGAACGATCCTGGCGACGGTTACTTATTGCTAATAATTGCGTTATTGTTTATTTCCAAATATTTATTGAACAAAATTATTCGCATTACCACGGTGGAATACATTTTAAACGCCGTTAACTCGTAATAAGCCATAAATGTTTCAACTTAATCGAATTATCAGTATTTTTTGTTCTCTATGTACAAATTTAAACTTCTATTGCGTGTACACGAATAATTTTTATTGTGTATTTTGGAAATATTTATTTTTTGAATTTGCAACTTAGACATTGGAAAACTATTCAAAAAATGCAAACATAATTATAAAATTATTTCAAAGTTTTTTTTCAATTGATTTCAAAACATAATATTAATATCTATGTATTGAAAAATTGGAAAATATGTTCAAATTATAATGATATGTAAAATAGAATTATTTTTATACACCGCATACCTAGCTATTTAATAACATATTAATCAATAGCAATTCAATTATGTAGTAAATAAAAAACAACATACAGCCATATGTGTCACATTAAATGCAATACCGAATGACATATCGTAATATTAATATTAATACATTAGACGTGATACGAAAAAATAAAAATAATATACATGATAAATTTCCGACGAAATACTTAGGAAGAATTTAAAAAAATTTTATTTAATTTTAAATTAATTAAATTAATATTTTATTCATAAAAACTTTATTTATTAAATATTAGCTTATAACTTAACGTTGATTTAACTTATCTGTCTTAAATTATTTGTTTTTATTAACTCATTCAACTTCGACCGTCTATATGAAATTTAAAAAAAATACATATCTTGGTTTAAGTTCGTTATAAATATTTTAATAATAATATATTTAAAAATAGTAAGGTTAATATTTAAAAAAAATTGTGTTCAGGTTTAATATATTACGAGTATTAACTATTAAAAGAACAAAATTTCAAACAAAAAACAATATCTCTATACAGTGTACATAATATTGTGATGATTAGACCTACGTTTGATGGACAATCGATATTATGTACGGCAGAAAATCGTATTCCAAAGAATAATATCATCTGATAAGCAAGTATGTTGGACATACAAATAAAACATTTAGTATAACATCAAAACTATGGCCGATTGTGTAAATAATTTATTAACTTAATGATTTTTTTTTTTATATTTTAGTCACGAACAGACACGTGGCGAGCAGCTCCGCTTGCTAACGAATTTACTGCTTCGTTGTGACTGTATACTACCATAAGTGTTCGAAAAAAACGAGTTAGTCACGTAAATATTGCGAAAGATACGTATCATAATGAACGTGAACCTAGAATAAATCCATACCTGTGTTTAAGGAACTATAATAGGAACTATTTTTTAGTTTGTTCAAATTAAATCATTTTCGACATTTATTTTTAGATTCTGAACGGAGTGATGAATGTATTGATTTTACAATGATGTGTGTTTTTTTTTTTTTTTTTTTTTGTTTTTTTTTTTTTGTGTCTGTCGACAACATTTGGGGCAGTAAAAATGCTTCGATTTTCAACTTCTGCCCCTCTTTGAAAAGGAAATCGGATCTAGTTGGTACTTTGGGGGGTCAAAAGTTAAAAATTTTCAATATTTTTTAAATGAGTCGGGAAAAACCTTAAAAAAATGACGGAAAAAACGGGATTTTTTACGCACAACCAGTTTTCGTCAAAATCAAATTTTTATTTTGCTATAACTCAAAAACTACTTGATGTAAATACTTGAAATTTTCACAAAATGTTTATATTAGCGTTCTCCATACACAGTTAAATTTTTAAAGAATTTTGACTTTTTTTAAGCTATTTATAGGCAATTGAAATTTTTAATTTTTTTTAGTATTTTTTTTTTAAATAACGATAAAAATTTTTTGGCCGACCAGAAAATCTTGAAAATTTAATACAAGGTTTCTTATAAGTTGCTTTTAAAGTAATAAAAAAAAATCCGAAATCGTTAGTCACAATTTTTTTTTATAAGTGCTTAAAGTTCGAATTTATACGAAATATGTCAAAATTGCGAAAATTTGCAAGTAATTTTGTGGTTGAAAAATCGTAAAATTTTTTTCTTTTATAACTAAGTTTTGAAAATTTGGTACAAGGTTCTCCATACATTTTTCTTTAAATATCTGTAAAAAAAACTATACCGGATTTAGACAAAAAATTAATCTTTTTTAGTCATTTTAGGTTTTTTAGTTTTAGTTTTAATTTTTATAAAAATGCAGCTTATGTTGTTTCTGAAAAAACTTTCATAAAGTATGTATAGTCTTGTTTTAAATATGATTTTTATTTAATTTTAACTTTAAAACGTTGTAATATCAATAATTAACAAGAAAGTTTTAGCTTTAAAATCGACTCATAAATTATTTATAAAGATGTGTTGTATATTCTTATGTCTGTACATTGTTATAAAAATTATAAAATAAAAATATCTGGAAAATATTTTCATAAAATTTTACACAATTTGAAAGTGAATAACTACGCATATTTATTATTGTATAAATAATGTATTGTTATTTATTATTTATATCATAGCGTAAGGAGTTTTTGACTTGGAAATATTATTTACTTACTAAAATTCAAACTAATATGTTTCATCAAAATTCCACGAAATCATAACCATTAAGATGAGTTTGAAATTATGTACGCCGTTATTTTGAAGTACAATATTTTCATTATTCACTGAAAAATGTTAGAAAATAAGATGAATGCGTTTACGAAAATACCGTTATAGAATAAACTTGTTGTTTACTTGACTAATAATAAACAATACATAGTCAGTCATTTGAAAATCTACGTAAAGAGAAAATTATTATTATTATTAGTGTGTGACGTAATATTGTAAATGAAACTGCTGAAGATATAATTAAGGAAGTTAATAATTAAATTAAAAAAAAAACGTACTTGATTGGTGAAAACTGTAGGATGAAAACCAACGTTTTAAAAATAACTGAATGTTTCATTTATTAGGTTCGATAATAAACACTAGAACGATCCTGGCGACGGTTACTTATTGCTAATAATTGCGTTATTGTTTATTTCCAAATATTTATTGAACAAAATTATTCGCATTACCACGGTGGAATACATTTTAAACGCCGTTAACTCGTAATAAGCCATAAATGTTTCAACTTAATCGAATTATCAGTATTTTTTGTTCTCTATGTACAAATTTAAACTTCTATTGCGTGTACACGAATAATTTTTATTGTGTATTTTGGAAATATTTATTTTTGAATTTGCAACTTAGACATTGGAAAACTATTCAAAAAATGCAAACATAATTATAAAATTATTTCAAAGTTTTTTTTCAATTGATTTCAAAACATAATATTAATATCTATGTATTGAAAAATTGGAAAATATGTTCAAATTATAATGATATGTAAAATAGAATTATTTTTATACACCGCATACCTAGCTATTTAATAACATATTAATCAATAGCAATTCAATTATGTAGTAAATAAAAAACAACATACAGCCATATGTGTCACATTAAATGCAATACCGAATGACATATCGTAATATTAATATTAATACATTAGACGTGATACGAAAAAATAAAAATAATATACATGATAAATTTCCGACGAAATACTTAGGAAGAATTTAAAAAAATTTTATTTAATTTTAAATTAATTAAATTAATATTTTATTCATAAAAACTTTATTTATTAAATATTAGCTTATAACTTAACGTTGATTTAACTTATCTGTCTTAAATTATTTGTTTTTATTAACTCATTCAACTTCGACCGTCTATATGAAATTTAAAAAAAATACATATCTTGGTTTAAGTTCGTTATAAATATTTTAATAATAATATATTTAAAAATAGTAAGGTTAATATTTAAAAAAAATTGTGTTCAGGTTTAATATATTACGAGTATTAACTATTAAAAGAACAAAATTTCAAACAAAAAACAATATCTCTATACAGTGTACATAATATTGTGATGATTAGACCTACGTTTGATGGACAATCGATATTATGTACGGCAGAAAATCGTATTCCAAAGAATAATATCATCTGATAAGCAAGTATGTTGGACATACAAATAAAACATTTAGTATAACATCAAAACTATGGCCGATTGTGTAAATAATTTATTAACTTAATGATTTTTTTTTTTATATTTTAGTCACGAACAGACACGTGGCGAGCAGCTCCGCTTGCTAACGAATTTACTGCTTCGTTGTGACTGTATACTACCATAAGTGTTCGAAAAAAACGAGTTAGTCACGTAAATATTGCGAAAGATACGTATCATAATGAACGTGAACCTAGAATAAATCCATACCTGTGTTTAAGGAACTATAATAGGAACTATTTTTTAGTTTGTTCAAATTAAATCATTTTCGACATTTATTTTTAGATTCTGAACGGAGTGATGAATGTATTGATTTTACAATGATGTGTGTTTTTTTTTTTTTTTTTTTTTTTTTTTTTTTTTTTTTGTGTCTGTCGACAACATTTGGGGCAGTAAAAATGCTTCGATTTTCAACTTCTGCCCCTCTTTGAAAAGGAAATCGGATCTAGTTGGTACTTTGGGGGGTCAAAAGTTAAAAATTTTCAATATTTTTTAAATGAGTCGGGAAAAACCTTAAAAAAATGACGGAAAAAAACGGGATTTTTTACGCACAACCAGTTTTCGTCAAAATCAAATTTTTATTTTGCTATAACTCAAAAACTACTTGATGTAAATACTTGAAATTTTCACAAAATGTTTATATTAGCGTTCTCCATACACAGTTAAATTTTTAAAGAATTTTGACTTTTTTTAAGCTATTTATAGGCAATTGAAATTTTTAATTTTTTTTAGTATTTTTTTTTTAAATAACGATAAAAATTTTTTGGCCGACCAGAAAATCTTGAAAATTTAATACAAGGTTTCTTATAAGTTGCTTTTAAAGTAATAAAAAAAAATCCGAAATCGTTAGTCACAATTTTTTTTTATAAGTGCTTAAAGTTCGAATTTATACGAAATATGTCAAAATTGCGAAAATTTGCAAGTAATTTTGTGGTTGAAAAATCGTAAAATTTTTTTCTTTTATAACTAAGTTTTGAAAATTTGGTACAAGGTTCTCCATACATTTTTCTTTAAATATCTGTAAAAAAAACTATACCGGATTTAGACAAAAAATTAATCTTTTTTAGTCATTTTAGGTTTTTTAGTTTTAGTTTTAATTTTTATAAAAATGCAGCTTATGTTGTTTCTGAAAAAACTTTCATAAAGTATGTATAGTCTTGTTTTAAATATGATTTTTATTTAATTTTAACTTTAAAACGTTGTAATATCAATAATTAACAAGAAAGTTTTAGCTTTAAAATCGACTCATAAATTATTTATAAAGATGTGTTGTATATTCTTATGTCTGTACATTGTTATAAAAATTATAAAATAAAAATATCTGGAAAATATTTTCATAAAATTTTACACAATTTGAAAGTGAATAACTACGCATATTTATTATTGTATAAATAATGTATTGTTATTTATTATTTATATCATAGCGTAAGGAGTTTTTGACTTGGAAATATTATTTACTTACTAAAATTCAAACTAATATGTTTCATCAAAATTCCACGAAATCATAACCATTAAGATGAGTTTGAAATTATGTACGCCGTTATTTTGAAGTACAATATTTTCATTATTCACTGAAAAATGTTAGAAAATAAGATGAATGCGTTTACGAAAATACCGTTATAGAATAAACTTGTTGTTTACTTGACTAATAATAAACAATACATAGTCAGTCATTTGAAAATCTACGTAAAGAGAAAATTATTATTATTATTAGTGTGTGACGTAATATTGTAAATGAAACTGCTGAAGATATAATTAAGGAAGTTAATAATTAAATTAAAAAAAAAACGTACTTGATTGGTGAAAACTGTAGGATGAAAACCAACGTTTTAAAAATAACTGAATGTTTCATTTATTAGGTTCGATAATAAACACTAGAACGATCCTGGCGACGGTTACTTATTGCTAATAATTGCGTTATTGTTTATTTCCAAATATTTATTGAACAAAATTATTCGCATTACCACGGTGGAATACATTTTAAACGCCGTTAACTCGTAATAAGCCATAAATGTTTCAACTTAATCGAATTATCAGTATTTTTTGTTCTCTATGTACAAATTTAAACTTCTATTGCGTGTACACGAATAATTTTTATTGTGTATTTTGGAAATATTTATTTTTGAATTTGCAACTTAGACATTGGAAAACTATTCAAAAAATGCAAACATAATTATAAAATTATTTCAAAGTTTTTTTTCAATTGATTTCAAAACATAATATTAATATCTATGTATTGAAAAATTGGAAAATATGTTCAAATTATAATGATATGTAAAATAGAATTATTTTTATACACCGCATACCTAGCTATTTAATAACATATTAATCAATAGCAATTCAATTATGTAGTAAATAAAAAACAACATACAGCCATATGTGTCACATTAAATGCAATACCGAATGACATATCGTAATATTAATATTAATACATTAGACGTGATACGAAAAAATAAAAATAATATACATGATAAATTTCCGACGAAATACTTAGGAAGAATTTAAAAAAATTTTATTTAATTTTAAATTAATTAAATTAATATTTTATTCATAAAAACTTTATTTATTAAATATTAGCTTATAACTTAACGTTGATTTAACTTATCTGTCTTAAATTATTTGTTTTTATTAACTCATTCAACTTCGACCGTCTATATGAAATTTAAAAAAAATACATATCTTGGTTTAAGTTCGTTATAAATATTTTAATAATAATATATTTAAAAATAGTAAGGTTAATATTTAAAAAAAATTGTGTTCAGGTTTAATATATTACGAGTATTAACTATTAAAAGAACAAAATTTCAAACAAAAAACAATATCTCTATACAGTGTACATAATATTGTGATGATTAGACCTACGTTTGATGGACAATCGATATTATGTACGGCAGAAAATCGTATTCCAAAGAATAATATCATCTGATAAGCAAGTATGTTGGACATACAAATAAAACATTTAGTATAACATCAAAACTATGGCCGATTGTGTAAATAATTTATTAACTTAATGATTTTTTTTTTTATATTTTAGTCACGAACAGACACGTGGCGAGCAGCTCCGCTTGCTAACGAATTTACTGCTTCGTTGTGACTGTATACTACCATAAGTGTTCGAAAAAAACGAGTTAGTCACGTAAATATTGCGAAAGATACGTATCATAATGAACGTGAACCTAGAATAAATCCATACCTGTGTTTAAGGAACTATAATAGGAACTATTTTTTAGTTTGTTCAAATTAAATCATTTTCGACATTTATTTTTAGATTCTGAACGGAGTGATGAATGTATTGATTTTACAATGATGTGTGTTTTTTTTTTTTTTTTTTTTTTTTTTTTTTTTTTTTTTTTGTGTCTGTCGACAACATTTGGGGCAGTAAAAATGCTTCGATTTTCAACTTCTGCCCCTCTTTGAAAAGGAAATCGGATCTAGTTGGTACTTTGGGGGGTCAAAAGTTAAAAATTTTCAATATTTTTTAAATGAGTCGGGAAAAACCTTAAAAAAATGACGGAAAAAAACGGGATTTTTTACGCACAACCAGTTTTCGTCAAAATCAAATTTTTATTTTGCTATAACTCAAAAACTACTTGATGTAAATACTTGAAATTTTCACAAAATGTTTATATTAGCGTTCTCCATACACAGTTAAATTTTTAAAGAATTTTGACTTTTTTTAAGCTATTTATAGGCAATTGAAATTTTTAATTTTTTTTAGTATTTTTTTTTTAAATAACGATAAAAATTTTTTGGCCGACCAGAAAATCTTGAAAATTTAATACAAGGTTTCTTATAAGTTGCTTTTAAAGTAATAAAAAAAAATCCGAAATCGTTAGTCACAATTTTTTTTTATAAGTGCTTAAAGTTCGAATTTATACGAAATATGTCAAAATTGCGAAAATTTGCAAGTAATTTTGTGGTTGAAAAATCGTAAAATTTTTTTCTTTTATAACTAAGTTTTGAAAATTTGGTACAAGGTTCTCCATACATTTTTCTTTAAATATCTGTAAAAAAAACTATACCGGATTTAGACAAAAAATTTTTATGAGTGTTTGAAATTTAAATTTTTACAAAACCGCGTTAAATAATGGTTTAGCCTCAATCGATTTTTGATATTTGTTGTTATTCAATCAGTATAAGTCGTAAATACTTGAAAATTTTACCAGTTATTTAGATTGCCATTTTCTTTACGTGATTTGATTTTCAAAATATTTTGACTTTTTTTGAGCTATTTATAGACAATTGAAATTTTCAATTTTTTTTTATTTTTTTTTTATAAATGTTGATAAAAAAAATTTAGCTGGGACAAATTACTTGAAAATTTAATTGAAGGGTCCACATAGCTTGTTCTAACTCTCATTCAAAAATTATAAAAATACATAGGCACAATTTTTTTTTATTAGCATTTGAAGTTCAAATATTGACACAAATTCGTCAAAATCATGAATATTTTTCACTATTTGGTAGTAAAAAATTTATAAATATTTTACTATCAATAGCTAAGAATTGAAAATTTAATACTATGCTGTCCATAAGTTAAGCTTAGAATAATTATAAAAAAGTTTGAGGATTATTCAATTTAAAAAATTTTACGAGTGTTTAAAGTTTTAATTTTAATTTGAAATCAAAAATACGCGTGTAAAATTACGTTTTACTAATAAATAATTTTCGATTTTTGTTATTTTTAAAAAATTATCAAACGTAAGATCTTGAAGCTTTTACTTTAGTGTTTGAATTTGTGAATTTTTTTCAAAATATAATATATGACAATATTTAAATATAATACATCCCAGACTGACAAATCATCTCCGTTCAGAATCGTTTTTCGTATACAATGATACCTATCATTGCATTCAAATTTAACCTACCATAGTCCGAGGTCCACCCCATCCCCTAATGTACAGCAGAGCGATACTCACTTACCCGCTTTTTTTTTTTGAATATGCACATAGCATGCAAGTATTAAAAAAACATTAAATCAATGTAGACAAGTTAAGGTTTAACCCTGAATAAGTATTGGCAATCAATTGAATATCAACTAAACTAATGTTAAATTAACATTGTATAAATGTGAAATGAAATGAAACTCAATATGAAATAAGTATATATACTTAAAGGTTTAAGAAACCTTAAATTATCAATGTTCATTAAGTACTCTGTCAACATTCCTTAATATTGATCCAATATTGTTTAATATTGAATAGATATTCTTTTAACACCGATAAACTGTTCATATAATTTTTTTCGCCTTTGATAAATGTTAATTGAATATTGTGCAGTTCAGTTTTTTAATTAAAATATTCTAAAAATATTTTTATAGTTATATTTAGAGCGATTTTAATATTATAATTAATAGGATATTTAATTATATAAAATAATAATGTAATAATTGTATAATATTTATCTTTATTATTTAAAAAATATTCAACATTTTTACAATCATATATATACTATATAAGGCTTACCTAGCCTAGCTATATCATGTAAATAATATAATTACAATTTTAAAAGATATTAATCAACTAAAACATTTCTTTTTTCTTTTTTTTTAATGTTGAATGGCGCTTGGATGAGATGGTACTTAATGTATTTTTCAATTTCATCAGTCGATGATTCATTATTTAAGCGTTTTATTGATTTAACAGCACCTAGACAAAAATAACAAATAATATTAATAAAAACAAAAATTAATCATTGCATTTAATGGTAGAAGGCATATATTATTTTTATAATTAATATATAACTACATACTACCTAAATACAAATAATGTATCTACTCTACAATAATAGTTTATAACATATAACTTACTGAATATAACTTTTGAAATTAATAGATTTGCAAAACATTTTTTTTTATTTGCGCGGCCATTAAATGAATAAAAGCCCAAGATGTTGTCAGTAAACAAATATCCCATAATTCTTTTGACCATGGTTTTAATACTTTTACCGCCAAGTCCAGCTAATTGTTTGGTCTAAAATGTAATAAAAAAAAAAAATGAAATTTCAAAAACTCAAGTTTAGAGCTGAATTAAAATATAAAATATTAACTATCTTCATTCTAAGTTGAGACATTTTATTCATCAGTATTTTTTTTTATTTAAACCTTTAAAATTATTCAATAAATAAAAGCTATAGGTATATTTATTTTTGTACCATACACAAGTTAAATACCTAATGCAAGTCCATTTTTTCAAATATTGAGTTATAGTTCTTTAATCTTTTTTGTGATTTTTTTAATGATATTTTAATGTAAGTCCAATTATCAATAAATTCATAAATAGTAACTATATAGACATAATACTTAAGTCCTAAACTATGATATGAGTATAGAAATGTATGTCCAGTGTGACACATAGAAAAGTAATACAAAATAATATTTTTGCAGTACCTATATATATAATAAGTCCATTGCAAAAAATATTTTTTGTTTTTTCTCTCCTGTAAAATTTGCTTTTTGTGACTTACATAATTTGACTTCGGTGGTACAGATTTTATTTAACAAATATTTAATTACATAGGTACAAATTATTTATCATATTTAAAACTAGGCATGAATGTATGATGAAAATATGAATAATATCATTGAGTATAGATAGTATAGATACTATATGTCTATATATAATAGTTGTTATGCATTTTGTAAACATTAAACTAAATTTGTGATTGACTTAATCAAAATAATCATACTTGAATTATTGTTTCAAAAACCATTAATTTAATTTAAAAAATTGTCTATATTTTTTAAAATCTATTTTATACAAAATTGTGTTCAATGAAATTACTTACCAATGATGTATAGTATTTTTTATCTGTAGCCAACTGCTCTTCTATGTTATTTAATGTGTCTTCTTTATCAATTGGTAATAATATGCTGTTCAAATTGGAATAGTCCAATGTAAGATCATTAGATTCTTCAACATTATAATTATGTGTTAACTGTTTTTCAATAACCAATGTCAATTTTTCATTGATGTTTCTAATGCTGTGTTTTAATACTAAAAGATTGTGTAAAATGAGTTCCTTAAACTGATCTTCTGAAATTATATAATATCATATTTAAAATATTTAAAAATATAACATCATAGAAGGTATATTTAGGTACCTAACTATTTTTACATACCTGAAGAATTTTTTGATTTATTTGGTTTTGGAGGCGTTTTTTGTTTATTATCAAATACTGCAACATAATTAAGAAAATTCAATAAGTATATAAGTAACATATTTAATTTTAATCATTGAATAGTTATGTTTTTATTATAATATATTATATTTTTTATACTAACAAGTAGTCAACGGTTGGCTTAAGTTCTTTGGTTCAAATAATTGTTTGGATACTGCAGATTTTTGTGCTATAATAGAAAAATTAAAATGTAAAAATATAATGCTTTTTATGTTTTATAGGTAGGTAGTATAATAAAAAAAAAAACACTATTAATAAGTTTACTGTATGTTTTTAATGGTGAATACTTCTGAATATCAGTAGATTTTGCTATGGGTGATGATTCCCATATTTCTTGAGAAAAAGCTATAAAAACAAAAGTTCGTGTAAAACATTTTTAAAACTATATTAGCGTGTTATACACTAGTCTTAAAATTATATGTATTATGATATACTAACAGTGGTATTTAGTTGTCTTAATTAGAGGTGAGGATTTAATTTTTTTCTCTGGCTTTATTTGAGTATAATCTAAAACACAAATATTTTTATTTTTTCATAAAATAGAAAATAGCGTTTAAAGAACAAATTAATAGGTATACATACATGGTTGACGAGATTCAAGAGATGGATAGAATTTTCTAGGAGATTCAGACAAATTTCTTTTTTTGTTATTTTCAGCTCTTGCCAAATGAATAGGAGAAAGTGTTTGTTCAACATGTTTATTTTTTCTATTAGGTGACAAATTTTTCACAATACTGCAGGAATTATCAACTGTAAACAAAAATATAACAATTAAACATGTTTGGGCAACTATTAATATTGTAATATATTCCACAAAAACATGATTATAGCAAAATAGTAATACATACTAGATTTTGAAACTGGAGTTTTTGATGGCGATTTGAAAAATGTGCCAATATTTTTTGATGGGGTAATAGGAACAATATCATCACAAGCTGTAAAAAAAAATAATCATTAGAAATGAATATAGAGAACATACATTTAATTTAATTCTGTATTTTCTATAAATTAATCATTGAAAACTTACATTTCTTACACGGAGAATTAATTTTATCTGTAGTGGAATTATTATCATCTGTAGGTATAATAAAGATTTTAAAAATTTTAGTAAATTAATTCTGGGTAAGTATAATAATAATTATAAATATATTTACTTACCAGAATCATAAACCGGTAAATCATAAATATTGTCAACATCGCTATCAGATTCTATGTCTAAAAAAATAAAATAAAAATAATTCCTTTTATTAACATGAGTTAATTATTGTAAACTACTATTAACAATAAAGTACTTTTGCTTAACATAAAATAAATTGTTAATGTAGGTATTTATATACTATGTAAATTATAATATAGGTAATCTTACCTGATTTGTCAGCGCCATATCCAGTTTTTTTGTTATAACAATTATTAACAGATTCTGATGTTTTTTTATGTTTTATTTTTTTTCCCATTTTTTTAATTTTTGAATTGTCATCTTCAGTTGATGACAAATCTGAAGTAGTTAATGCTTTCTTGCATTTAGTTTGAGCAATAAGAAATGATTCTAAAATGTACACAACATTACAATTAAAGGTAGTTATATTTGAAGTATTATAAAAATGATTTAGTAGGCAGTATAATAGCAGCAGCGTTATAATATTATTAGAATACATTTTAGTTGTTATTTTGTAAAAAAAATATAGACTTACCATTATTTGTAGACAATGCCCTAGCTTTAAACCAAACGAACTCTCTAGTATTTGGTATACATTCGTTTTTAATATACTGTTTCGCATGGGTCTTAGGCCAAGCACATGTATTATCTTTAAACCATGAGCTAGGCACTACCTCTACAGCATTGTCCTTCAAGAAATGAATTACCGACCACGTCATATTCAATATAATTGTTTGCAAAAGTTAATGTACCATTCAACGGTTAATAAAATTAAATGCATTGAATTTCAAATTACAGACAACAACACGCACTTTTACAACAATTAATAATTTTATTTCAACGACGCACACGCAAGTTAACCTTAACGTATTTAACAAGTAATCAGAGTAATCTGCAGTAACCTGCACATATTACATAATGCTTATGAGTTATGACGCCATGACACTGTCTATATGTCATATGACAGAAAACTAGAAAAGTAAACAAATCGACCCCGCGTAGCGTACCCAACCAACGTGACAGTAACGCTGCGGGCTGACCAAATTACCATTAATTCTATTTTTAGTACATAGTGGTGATGAAAATCGAGACTCACAACGATCATTGCGCATGCGCAATTTTACTTATTTAACTATCGCGTGAATTTACGTACATACGCGCGTATGTGTAAATCTATGTACACAAGTACAAACGGGCGATGTTAATAAGTAATAACGATGCCTGCCCTCTTTGACGTTAATACGTTATCGGAATATTGCCGCCGGGTGATATATACTGGAGTTTGTAGCGACCACACGGACGTACATAGGTATTATATACATCCGTGGTAGCGACGTTGCGTAATAATTATTTCGTGCATTTCTTATCTGTTCAACACTATATTTTGATAATAAACATATAATGATAATTAATAATAATTGAAATATAATCCATAATTCATACTATTAAACTTTGTAAAGAATTTTTTTAAAAAAAAAAATAGCGAAATATTTACAACCGGTTAGCCAAAAAGTATTCTCTTTGAGTACTATTTACTATAAAATTTTATGTGAGACGCCGCCTCTCACTCAAAACAGCCACTTTGTTGCTTTATAAATTTTAATAATTAAAATTATCATTAATATGTACTGGCATGCGCTTTAATAAAATATACTGTTATGTAGTATTACTTATATATTATAATATCCTCACTAAACAAAAGTCCTACACTCTAACATTAAAGATACTGCCCTGTAATGCTGTATGTTTAAAAAAAGTAAACAAAATAATTTTTATAAAAACACTTTATTATGTAAAACAACATTTTAATATCAGACACAATATATATATATTTTTGTATTAAGTGTAACTATTGATTTAATGATGTATGAATAACTGGAAATGTAATTATTTTATTGTTAATTGTAAGAACCATGCATTTACATTTAATTTCATTGACATTGTAATATTTATTATCCACAGAAAGTTTATCAACCACATATATTGAAAGTTTTGAGCTATTTACTGGTTTTTCATAAAACGGAACTTTATTTAAAAACGATTTACCAACAATTACATTATGACCTGTTTCTGTGAAACATATATTAAGAACTTTTATAATTTCTTCATTCTTTGTTATTATAAAACTATCAGACTTTGAATGAATGTTAATTTTAAAATTCCTAATAATTAAAATTTCATATTGTGGACCAACTAAATGTTTGCACAATGGTCCATTTTGATGTTGTTTTTTTAAACAAATATCAAGTTTAATAGTTGTAGCTGAGTATGATTTATCATATTGAAATTTCTCTTTGTATCTCTTGACAGCTTGCTGTAAAGGCTGAGATCCTTTTTTAACTGTTTTTTCAATATTTTCATATGATTTTCAAATGGGTATGCACTAGCATTGTCTAAAGGGCCAAAGTTATGGTAATCTTCTGTTATGTGTTGTAAAGCATGGATGTTATGCGATGCCTGTTCTGTACCATATATGGCACAAAAATCATTGATAAAAAATTTTAAAAGCTGATCACAATAATTTAACATTTTTCTTAAATTTGGTGATAGCAATATTGTAAAAGAAATATGAATACAAAGAAAATTAAAGTAAATTTTTTCAGTTAAAATAGATTTTAATACCACTGGACCTGTATATAGTAAAAATTGTCGAAACTCAGTTGCTTTCCAGTGGTTTATTTCTTCTAAGGTTCTTGGTTTTCTTGGAAAGTCACTTGTGACACAATTTTTTAAGCTTGAATGATCAGTATTTAATTTTTTTATTTGATTACTATTAATTCTTACAGTTTTTGGACCTTTACCTAACCACAAACGAAGAAGTTTTCGGGTTATTCCTAAATTACAAATATGCATATAATCCAAACAAAATACTTTAATTATATCTATACTTGGTAAATTGGTTAATATAGACATTTCAGTATTTATTAAATGATGTTTTTCTTGCATTTTATTCACAAATGATTCATGTGTCCTCTTTGTCACACCAATTTCAGGAAAACAAAGTCTATTTTTCTTATATATTCCTGAGGTTTCACACCTGGTGCAAGAAAAAAAGCCGGAATGCCCTTTTATTTTTAAAACAAATGATTTAGCCGGAGCATCACATATAATGGCATCTAAAATTACAGTTTTATGTACATTTTTTTCTTCTATTTCTAAATCTATACCATTTTGGAGGAGCATTTTCATTTCTTCATAGAAGTCTAACAAATACTCATTGCTATCAATTGGTTTTTTATAGCCCCAATATATTCCAACTGGAAATACAATATCTTTATTGGGTCTTATATAGCACAGTATGGGCCAAAAACAACTTCCAGAACTTTGACTAATTGGTAGTCCATCAATTCCAAATACAAGTTTTATACTATTACTGTCATCATTATTAGAATAAAAGTGACGAATACCAGATTCAATACCAAAGTGGTAATAACTCCCAGGATTTACATTTTTAATGATTATCTTTTTGGATGATATTGATGTTTGTAAAAGTGTTCTGGAGTCTTTTGGTAAAACATTATTGAAACAATTATGTGTTTTTAAAACATTTAATAAATCATTGACAGCTGAATGACTTACATTATGATCAACTGCCCAATTAGCGAGTTTATCATTAATTGAATGTAATGGTGGATCATTTACTTTCACATTCATATCGTAGCTGTCACTTGAAGAAGATGTTTCCCAGGAATATACATATTCATTGTGGTCAGATACTATTCCATCTGTATATTCTTCACCAGTATTTTTAAAATTAAAATTACCTAATATAATAATAAAAAGATTAAATATGGTAAATAAAAACACTTTTTTTTAATACCTATACTTACAATCACTAGTACTACACTCTTCATTAACTTGATCTGATGCCATTTCATCAAATAAAGTATTTTTAGGGCCATCATAAGAAGAATTATATTGACCAATTGGTGAATCAACTACATTGATATTTTTTTCTAGTGGATCATGTAATTTCTGAGTACTGACATAATTAACATTACTAATATCTTCAATCTCATTAAGTTCTTCTAATAAACGCCGTCTTTTTGTGGAATTACTCATCTTAGCTAATTAGGTAGGTATAATTACTGCTATTCAATATTTTTTTATTATTACTGCATGTATAATGTCACAGATGCAACATAAATAATAAACAATTAGGCTACAATTAGGAGAATATAAACATCAAAACTGAAAACACAAAATATAGTCAAATGCAAATGCCAAATACTAAACATGCTCTAAACCAGATTAATCTAAACTTAACATTATTTATTATTATCGTTCGTGATTATTATTATGAATTATGATAGGTTAGGGTAATTAATAATATTTTTTAATATCTATTATCATTCAATTTATAAATTCTAAAAATCTTATATTCTTATCAGGGACAATTGTACAGTTGTTTTTTTGTTATATACCTATATAGGCTATATACTATACAGTATAATAAAAATTAAGTTTTCAATATTTCTAATTTAAACAAAATTAAATGTTTATACAACATCAAACATTATTCTAATTTAAATGTTTAAAAATAAACACTTAATCTAACATTATTGAATATAATTTTTCGAACCTTTAAAATTCAACTTAATCTCAATGTTTATACAAC
The DNA here is from genome assembly GCA_020882235.1 of Schizaphis graminum. Taxonomy (NCBI): domain Eukaryota; kingdom Metazoa; phylum Arthropoda; class Insecta; order Hemiptera; family Aphididae; genus Schizaphis; species Schizaphis graminum. Next base: position 16,933,266 of record CM037036.1, read on the forward strand.
TTTTAACCTTGACAAATGCTATGTGGGTGGTATCATTTCAACCAGATCGGCTTGCCATAGATCATTTTTTCCGTAAACATTAACTACACGTCTTGTATAATTTTTCTAGCAGGTTTGTGTAGTTCGATCGCCATATCTCGCTTAGACATTTGGAATACGTTTTATTAACCCGGCTTCACGTAATTCTTCGAAAGTCGAAAGTATTTCGTTGGAAACACCTGTATTACCGGCAGCTTTTGATGCTAAAAGTAATCGCAAACGGTCGACTAGCTCATTGGGGTCGTTCCAGTATACTAAATTATGTTTCTGCAATTGCATAGATATATCTAGTCCACTACCAGATGGGAATAATGTTTTGATTATTTCCGAGTATTTATTTCCACCTTTTTTAATTTTTTTTCCGTCTGACGTTAAATGAGCCGATGTTTGAATTAATATAGATTTATATGTTTTTAAATCGTTTTCAGTGTATAATTTTGGAGCTTTCGAAAATATTAAACTACAAAGACCTTGTGTTAATGGGTATGAGGTATCTTCGATAAATATTGTATTTCCGATAAGTTTGATTTCTTTTTTTCCTAAATGTACTGCTTTATTTGCTTGTATTTTAGGACCATATGTCTTGTCTATCCCTTTGAAGCATGGTGGTATAAATAATATACCACTTTTTAAAAAAAATCTCCTACTCTTGCATGGTGGTATATATTTAATACCACCATCATATCACGTTTAATAAGTTGTAAAATTAACCGGTAGATGGCAGAACCGTCTAAAAATTAAAATGTTGTCGTATAATCTCATTGATTTCCACTTATCATATTTTTGTTTTACAAAAATATGATAATTTAATTATTCCACTATCAATTTTTATGTTTGTCTTGTTAGAATATGTTAAGTCATCTTATAAAACATCTAATGAACCTTCCCAAGTTGATATATAATTGTTTGTCCTAAATGCAATTGTTAAAAAGGTGATTCATTGGTGGTATAGTATATATACCACTGTGCAAAAAGTGTATTATATCCATGTTATTTGCTATTGTTGTTATTTTGTTTGTATGCAAAACTAAAATTTTTAATTTAGTGTAATTATGGCATATAAATTGAATGATGAAGATATAGTTGATTGCTTATTTGATTCTGATGCTGAAATAAGTGATTTACCATCAGATAATAATAGTTTTATTGATGATTCTGATGTAGATCCTGACTTTTTACCAAGTCCATTAGTAAGTAATAGTCCTTTAGTTATACCTCCTAGTAGCTCTGATAGTGATCTAGAAGAAGAAATACCTATTCCTAGTCAGTCTAAGAAAAAAAAATTAACACCTAAATGCAAAAAAAATGTAAAATATGCTAATATTTCTCAACGTTTATCTCATGTTATTTCTAATCAGTCTAATATACATAATGATTTACTTGTTCATAATGATGAATATAATATATTTGAAGAACCACAGTGGGATAAAAATACAGAAGTCTTTACAAATCCAGTGTTTTTGTCAGATTCAAATTTAGCACCTCATATACTTTCTTTGGAATCTAAAACGCCTTACAATCTATTTCTAGAAATGTTTCCAGATAGTCTTTTTGATATAATTTTATTTCAAACTAATTTATATGCCCAGCAAGCTCAAAAACCATACACACCAGCTACTAAACAAGAGTTGAAAACTTTTTTAGGTTTAAATATTTTAATGGGGATAAAAAGGCTACCATCATATCGAGATTACTGGAGTACAGGACCAGACTTGAATGACCCTTTTATATCGAAGCAAATGACAGTCAATAGATTTGGGTGGTTTTTGTCTAATCTCCATTGTAATGATAGTTCATTAGAACCAAAACGTGGATCACCCAGTTTTGACAAATTATACAAACTTAGGACTGTGATTGAAAAATTAAGTGAAAGTTTTCTAAAATCCAAAAATCTTACTCAAAATCTTACAATCGATGAGTCAATGGTAAAATTCAAAGGCCGCTCTACTATAAAACAATATATGCCACAAAAGCCGATCAAAAGGGGGTACAAAATTTGGATGCTCAATGATAAAACTAAGTATACGTCAAAGTTTCAAGTTTATACTGGAAAAGTTGTAGGTGGTGTGGAAAAGTTATTAGGTGAAAGGATAGTAAATGACCTCATGATTGGTTTAGAAGGAAAAAATCATATTTTATTCATTGACAACTACTTTACAAGTTATCCACTTTTTCAAAATCTAATGAAAAAAAAAATTTATGCATGTGGTACAATTAGGTCAAATAGAAAATACCTCCCAAACTTTTTACCTGACAAAAACTTAAAAAGAGGAGACTTTGATTACTATGTAAGTAATCACAACATAGCAGTTTACAAATGGATGGATAATAAACCTGTTCATATGATATCATCCTTACACTCACCCAATGAGACTTTTCAAGTAAAAAGAAAACTCAAAGATGGAAATACTACTATGGTCCCCTGTCCAACAGTGCTTATAAGTTACAATAATAATATGAATAATGTTGATGTTTTTGATCAGCTAAAAGCAGCATATGGAATCAACCGAAAAGCTAGAAAATGGTGGCATAGGTTATTTTTTCATTTTCTTGATATGGCTATAGTTAATGCTTTCATACTTTTTAAAGAACTTGCTAAAGAAAAGATTTCTATGAAAGACTTTCGAAGGCGAATAGTTGATGGTTTATTAGCTCCAAATCAACTACAACCACCAAAAAAAAATAGTAGTTCCTGTCTTATTTCCAAACATAAGCCACATATTTCTCCTGAAGTTCGTTTCCAAAGTTCTGTACATCAGCCCACCCGTGGGACGTTAAGAAGATGTGGACATTGCAGCACAAAAAAAAATCAAAAAAGAACAGAATGGCTGTGTGTAACCTGCAATATACCACTATGTTTAGGGAAAAGTAGGAACTGTTTTGCGCTATTTCACCAAAAATAAATTAGTTTTATTTAATTTATTTTGTTTTATATATTTTTATAACATGTTGTTTTTATTTTATTTAGTAGACAATATTTTCATTTATATTTTGACGAGAAGTCAAATGATTTTAAGTTTCATTTATGTTAATTTTTAATTTGTTGTTTTTTATATTGAAAAAGGTTATCATAACTATTTTATTTACCTATATGATAAAAATAAAAAGGTTTATCAATCAATATTAATTGTGTTGATTTATGTTATAATATAAAATAAAGAAAATAAATGTGTATAATATGCTTAAATTGGTACAATAAAAAAATTATATTATACCTAATACAAAAGGTGGTACATGCATGGTGGTAAGTATGGTATACCACCTTTTTTTTTAATGAACAATTTAAAAAAACTATTTTTTTACTATTTTTTTTATAATATGGTATTGTAAAATAATAGGAAACAGTCAATTAAAGTTAAGAAATCAGAAATAAAAAATCCTGTGCTTCAAAGGGCTATGCTATAAGAATCCAACAGCTCGTTTATTTTAAAAAAATGTATATCTTCAATTTCGTTTTTAGAAACTTGAATGTTTCTGTTCAATGTCGAATGTTGTATTTCGTTTAACGGTTCGATAATCGGTTTGAATGTTTCTGTTACTATTGAATGAACATCAGCTTTTCCGTGTTTTAATGCTATTGTTAAATAAATAAATTTTATTAACGCAAACTGATCAACTTAATCACTTTATTCAACGACATAACAATATAAGAAAACACTCACAACACAATCGAACGCAGGCAACTGAAGCAACGACACCTCGGACGTCACCGTACAACTGACTACTGTCCCTCCAACAGTCCAGTGCACAGTCACATCCCTCAGTGTCGCCACCCTCATGCATTACATAAATTATAAGATAACACCCGACCACTCCTGACCCATATTCGTCCTCGAACTAGGCCCTTGTGGTTATAGGTTTATACAATATAACATAATTAACAAATTCTTAACATAACATATTTAACTTTAACAGTCTTTCATTAGCTTACATAACATAGTGCTACGTGCTCTGATGTCCTATACCAATAATATAATACATAAAGGGGTCCATACAGAGTAGGCCTGAGTAATAAGATAGTAATCAACCATATATTATAAAACCATGACTGGTAATAAGAATAGTACAACGTAGGAATACTTAGAAATATATATAATGGGGAGCAAATACCTACATACCTGAGAGGTAATATATTAGGCCTAGTCACAATGAAGAATAGCCACCTATTAAATTGACCTTCGGGAATCGGAGATGAAAGAACTCAACGATACATTGTAGGCCTATAATATAACTGTCAATCATATTTATAATTATAAAATATTAATCTCGAGTTCTGAGAATCTCGAGCGAGGCTGACCACAGGCGCGTGGGATATCGTCACCGGACGTCACCACACACGCGCGTCCTGAAAGAGCGGATGGTCTTCGGACGTCATCATCGCACGCGCATCCTCTGAAATGCGTAATAGCGTGAGAAGCGAATGACCTGAATACGAATAGGCCAGAAGGGACATGAGTAGGAGATCAGGGGACACTGACTATATAAGGGGGCCCAGGAGAGGACTCCCGCAGACGTGATTTTCCAGAGCTAGAGCAAGCACCTTCACGTCACTTTACACCAGAAATCGTTCATTTGGACTTAGTCTATTTTTCAATTAGTTTAATTATTTGAACTTAGAATATTTTCGAGCAGTTTTAATAAACACTTAGAAATATTTTGTCTATATTATTTCATCACAACCTATATCATTTTCGACAAGCTGTTGGCACGTTACAAATTTGGCGCAGTCGGTAGGATTCTTTCAAGAAGAATTCTTTGGACGAATCT
>CM037036.1:16938094-16950342 GCA_020882235.1 Schizaphis graminum
TGTGGCGCAGTGGGAAAGGCGTGTGTTTTGAGAGTGAACATAGCTGGATCGAATCATGTAGTGGGAGTTTAGCGCTGAACTCTCATCACTGATTTGGTTCAACTATGTTCATAATCGTAGTAGGTTCCAAACCGGATGGGAAGCATTCTCCTGATGATTATAGCACTGTGGACAATGTGTAGTTTGTTCATTAGTATGCATTACCGATGGACTGCTGCTGTGGTACAGTCTATGTTGTCATTACAATGTTCCCCCCCATCTGGTCCCTGGAGTCTATAAATAAATACCGCCCCCCATTGTGTTGATACGATGAAGACTTGATATCTTAGTAGTTCTGTTGTACAGATGTCTGTAAAAAAGTGAGAGGAAAAAAAAAAAAAAAAAAAAAAAAAAAGCTGGCCAGCTCAGATATCTGTATAACAGGACTACTTTTGCATTTTTTTACCATTTTTTTTTTTTTATTATTATTATTATTATTTTGAATTATAGTATTTCATTTAATATTTGATATTTTCAAGTCGGAACAGCACAGATATGATTTATATGCTTATCTGCATTACATATTAAAAGTTTACCCCCTACTTCATATTTTTCAGTTAAGTATAAATCCGATGCTATTTATGTTAGAATGTTCATTTTTACATAAAACGTTTTTGATTTTAATTCTTTAAAAGTCCCCCTCATAGTCTCATAGTGTAAAATCATTTTCAAAAATTTTTAAATTTTTTAAATTTTTTTTAATAGAACAATTCTATTAAAAATCTGATGATTCAATATAATTATATTCTAATCATTTTGGAATCGGAATCTGTACCTCCCATACCAAGGCTACATATTTTTATATTTCCTAAATCTTGAACAACACAAATATCATGGAGATATTTAAAATAAAAAGTATCGGTTGTAATTATTAAATCATTAGCTATCTTACAAATTTCGAGCCATGTTGGTGATTCTAGTAATGTAGAAGCATACGATTTTCCATTTCCAGAAATATTGTTACCATTATCGACAATTAAAATATTTCCTTTAATAGGAATTGTATTTAGATTATATTTCATTATTTTAATATTTTTTTTATTATTATTTTCATAGTATTCATATTTACAAAAATGTACATAACATTTATTATTTAATATAGAGTTTCTTATCTCGTTTTGCATTTCATTTTGTTGTAATTTATTAAAATCTTTGATAGTTGTATCCATTGTTTATTATACATTTCAATTCCTTTAACTAAGGTATTCAATTATGATAGATTGATTGGAAATAGTTTTTTCTGATCTTTTTATTTTGATATTTTGAATATTTATTTTCTGATCTTTTTATAATTTATTATGTTAATATTTATTTTGTGATCTTTTTATGTTCTATTTCATTTTTGTGTTCTATTTCTGATAATTATGATAAAGTGTGAAGTTTGTGATGATTTTCTGATTAAAAAACATTTTTCTGATCTTTTGTGTTTATAAACAGTTTTACTGAGCTTTTGTGTTTAATAGCATTTTGTGTACTATTTCTGATAATTATGATAAAGTGTAAAGTTTGTGATGATTTTCTGATTAAAATCAATCTTGTGATCTTTTTGTGTTTAAAATCAATCTTGTGATCTATTTCTGATAATTATGATAAAGTGTACCAGAGTGCCCCACCTACTACTGACTTCATTAAACAATGAAAGTTTTGTCGTGGTTACTGTTCATTTTGTTGATCCTAAAAATGAAACACAGCTGTCATCAATATTGCTAGGCTGTGAAAATTTCCATGTCAAACATACAGCCGATAATTTGGCAATTTTTCTAAGGAATACTGTAGATGAGTGGAACTTGACAAATAAACTAACTGGCGTAGTAAGTATTAAATCCGCAATAAAAAAATGCAATTGGAGATATCTGGCTTTTCTTATTGTTTACTTAGCCACTTCTAAAATTCTACCTTTTTCATAAGATATATTTAAATATATTCATACCCTTAAGGAAAACTATAATTACTTTTAATTTTAATGTACAATCTAAAAATATAACTTATAAATGGGACTTTTGACTTATAATACTTAAAATCATCAAAATAAGGACGTAAACACTATCCTAAGCTCTGCTTATAAATAAACTGTAGTTTGCTCATTAATTAATTTAAGTAGGACAGTGGGAGGAAATTTATACCTTACTTTTTTGATCTAATACTTGATAAACATTTAGGTACTGATAGTTGTATTTTTTTTTTAGGCTTAATCCAGGCCATTTAGGCCCATTGCCGCTTCCGCTATCTCCTTCTATGCTTCTCTATGTGCTGCCTGTTCTTCTCCATTCCGTATTCCTAGTATTTTGAGGTCTTCCTTAACTCGGTCCTCCCATCGTTGTCTAGGCCTTCCTCTCGGTCGACTTTTATCTGGCTTCCATTTCGTGATGATCGATATAAGTTGGCCCTCTGCTCTCCAGACGTGGCCGGCCCATCTTATTCTCTGGCTCTTGAGTGTGGAAACTATATTAGACTCGTTATATAGAGCATTGAGTTCTCTGTTTGACCTTATCTCATAGCTACCTTCGTCATTTCTTTTCGGCCCAAATATTCTTCGCAGGACTTTCCTTTCGGATATCATTAATTTGTTTTCGTCAGACTTGGTAGACGCCCATGCCCCACAGGCATACATTACAATTAGTCTAACAAGGGTTAGGTTAGGACACATATCTATTTTCACACAAAATCGTATTAAAATTTGTATTGTATGACTTCGGACAACAATTTAAATTTTTAAAAAACATATAACTACAGACTTCCTTGTCTTTTTAATTTTTTTATCTTTCAAAATACATTAATAATAAAATATTTCAGAATTAAATTAACAAAATAAATGAAAAACCCAAATTGAAAATTTTACTGGCTATCTTGTGTTATAAAATCAGGCACGGATTGGGCCGGCAGGACGCCGGGAGTTTTCCCGGTTGGCCGGGCAACTGTGTCGTACTTTCTTTTTTTAGATTTGATTTAGTATTTAGTATATTAATTATTTAGTATGGATTTAATAAAATCTCAAGAACTTGTAAATGACGCATTAAAATGTCTAATAATTATACAAAGAGATTGTAATGGCATACAATTGATAGCAAACATATTTGTTAAGTGGTTGTCAATAGAGTTGGAAAATAAATTAGACGAGGTAGATGTTGATGATTTAATTGTTGAAGACCATTTACCTGAAATTAGAAGTAGGAAAAGAAAATTACTACCGGGTGAGGTATCACACGATCAACCAATTGTAAATGCTTACCAAAGATTTACTGTGAAAGTACACAATGTAATTTTAGATAAAATTGTGTGCAAAATTAAAGAAAGATTTACTGGCAATGAAATGTTATATAGTGACTTATCTTGCCTATCTCCTATCAACTTTGTTGATATAACAGCTAACAGTTTACCATCTACAGCATTAAATGAACTATGTAAAAAGTTTGTAATATTTGATAACCGTTTTAACGCCACTGCATTAAAAAGTGAACTGTTAAATTTTGCAAAAAATTGGGACAACCTTAAAAAAACATTACCAGAATTTTACTTAGAAAAAAAAAATAAAAACATAACATTTGAAAATGACGGATCTAGTGATGAAGTTGATGTATGTCACACCCAAAATGCAATTAAAACAAGTTATAGGTTTTGCATGAATTGTACTATATGCTGTCATCGTGTTTTAGTCAAATATAATATGTATAGCAGTGCTTATAGTAATTTAGGATTGGCATACAAATATCTTTTAACACTGCCATCAACTCAGGTACCTACATATATATTTCATAAATTACTTAAATACACACTATAAATATTAATTCATACCATTTGCATTTTTCGTGAAGCATGTGAGCGAACATTTTCGACTTTGAAATTTATTAAAAACAGATTAAGAAGCAAACTATCGGAATCCAAACTAGAGGCGTTTATGTTAATGTCTGTCGAAAAAGAAGTACTTTATAATATAGACTCAGATGACGTAATTAATAAAGTAGCTAGTACCTCTAGAACATTAACTAAAGAATTAATGTATTAATTAGTTATAAATATATTTGTGTAACTAAATTTGAGTATATTTTTTTCAAAAAGGGCCGTCATAGGTACAGGTTTCCCGGGTCGAATTTTTATCCCAATCCGTCCATGTAATAAAATTAAATATTACCTTAAGCCTCATTCACACGATGACATTTTTTTCATGAAAGAAATTTCTACTGTATGAAATATCTTTCACAACCACTCTCACTAGAGACATAAATGTTGTGACAGTTGTTGTTGTGACACAAGAACATTTGTATAAAAACAGAAGTGTACGCCACTGTACTGACAGAATATTCACGTTCACACGATGCCAGTGAAATAATTTTGAAGTTAATGTGAAACATACCAACATGCTGTGTATTATAATCATTAAAATGCATAGTACTTTTTAACTTTTACTTAATTTTTTGAGTTTGTAAAGGTTTTGGTGCCTTGTACTGATTTGAGTTTATGTAAAAATGGTTTCAAAGCGCAAAAAAATTGCAGCTGCTATTATTGTTATCGATTTTTTAAGCAAAAAACAAAAAAAGCCGAGAAGTGTGTGGGAACGTAAATGGATTCAAAGAAGAAAATTGCATAGTGCGTATAATGCATTATCCCGAGAGCTTAGAATGGAAGACCCTTCACAACTGAGAAATTTTATAAGGATGTCTGCTGAAGATTTTGAAGAATTAAGTTCGTGGATTGCTTCAATGGTCCAGAAAATGGATACAAATATGCGTCAAGCAATAAGTGTTGGTGAACGATTGATTTTGACTCTTCGTTTTTTGGCTACTGGTAATTATAATAAAAATAATAACTACAATGTAAAACATCGATTTTTCTAAGTTTTTATTTTTATCAATGTTTATCTGTTCAGCGAGTTAGCAGTTTTTTTTATTATTTTTATTATATTTTAGGTGATTCTTATGCAAGTTTAAGCTATTTATTTAGAATTCCAGCAAATACCATTCGTGGAATCGTACCTGAAGTTTGTCAAGCTCTGTTATATGTATTGCAAGAAAAAGGATTTTTAAAGGTACTAAAAATACTTCTGCAATTTACAATTTATATTATGATTTATTATTTAAATACTTTTTAAATTAGATTAAAATGAACATTTTAAATAAAATAAATACATTCTTTTTGTTAAAAAAAATTATTAGAAAAATTTTAAAAAAAGTTAAATCTTTACTTTATAGTGTATGGACTATGGGTTATTTTAAATATCAGTATGAAAACTATTCGGCATGTTTGGAATGTCTGTTACAGCTTGGTTTACAATAAAGTTATAATCTGGGTTGTTGTTTTACGTAGACATTGTATTGTAACTGCTATTAGAATTCACGCTTGACAATGAAGTCGAAGGAACAGGAATTATTCTTGTGGTTGACATATTTGAGTCATTTTCCTCTGCGATGTCCAACAGAATTCTTTGGATTTGACGTTTAGCTTTTTTTTTTAAATGCTCAGCTTGAAGTCCTCTTAACTCAGATGTTACAAATTTTCCAAACACGTCAAGGTCGTCTTCGTTTTCAGACAAAACCGAATAAGCTTTTCCCAATAAATTTTTAGACGAAAATTTCTTCTTTTTATTAATTTTAGTACCAAAAGCAATTGGTTCAGTTGGCTCATTACTAGTTGATGTATCGTTTAATGTCATATTATATTCATCTTCATTTTCTTCTCGATTTTGTTGACTATACTAAGTCTGAAAAAAAAAAATAATGTATATTATTATGTACCTAGGTATTACCAATATAATTATTTAATACTATTTTTCGTACAATTTACATATTTAAAATAAAAAAAAAACCCGGGAAGTCACTCTGCTGTATGTATAATAGCCGTAGATTTCGAATGAACCTCGTTGAGTATAGATGCCCATGTATTAAAATATTTGAATTCAATGATAAATCATTGTATAGGAAAAAAACGATTATGAATAAAGATAATTTATCAGCCTATGTTATTTAATACCTTTATATTGTTAATATTGTTATTTTATAGGCTTCAAATTCTATTGAAGATTGGATTACAATTAGTAATGGATATATGCAAAAATAGAACTTTCCACGGTGTGTTGGAGCTGTTGACGGAAAACACGTAATGATACAAGCACCGCCAAACTTTGGAAGTGAATTTTATAACTATAAAGGTTTTCATAGCATTGTATTAATGGCAGTTATAGATTTCGAATACAAGTTCATATTAGTAGATATCGGTTGCAACGGCAGACATAACGATAGCAGTATTTTTTACGTTCAGAAATTGCGCCTTATTTGGAAGAACAATTACTTCATATGCCAACTCAAAAATTACCTGGAGGAAGTATACCTGTTCCATACGTAATACTTGGGTATTCTGTTTTTGGCTTACAGCCTCATTTATTGAAACCTTTTCCTCATGCTACTGAAAAGAACAATATGCTTCATAGAGTTTTCAATTATAGATTGTCTAGAGCCAGAAGAACTGTGGAAAATGCGTTTGGAATCGCAGCTAGTGTTTTTCGAGTTTTACGAAAACCTATAATGCTTAAACCAAATAACGCTGATCGTGTAATTTTTGCTATCTCTTGCCTTCATAATTATTTACTTACTAAGAAAAACACTAGATCATTGTACACACCCTATGGAAGCTTAGATCATGAAACTTCCGATGGTCAAATACTACCAGGTACATGGGGAGAAGAAGGGATGCCTACTAGAAGTTTATTGAGTTTAAATAGAAATGAACCAAAAAATTTTATTGCAACTGCAAAAGATGTTAGAAAAGAATTTATGAACTATTTTGTATCAGTAGATGGAGAACTACCACGGCAATACAACCGTTGTCTACTAAACCAGGAAATGAAACCTTCAAGTTTGGCTTAGTGATAATAGTATTGCATCATGTATAAATTAATAATGTACTTTTTATTATTATCATTATTAACAATAAATATACAAAAAATCAGTCTTGTAATTTTATAAAATTTGTTGGTGAATTTTAATGGTTTGGTATATTTTTTAAATATTAATATATAAAGCAGGGACTGAAATATTGATGAATTTTTCGGAATATTATATAAACTGTTTCATAGAAAATCGTTCATGAATTTTTAAATTTTAGATTCTGAAGGAAGTGAAGAATGTATTGCTTTTACAATGATGTGTGTTTTTTTTTTTTTTTTGTGTCTGATGACAACATTAGAAGCAGTAAAAATGCTTCGATTTTTGACTTCAGCCCCTCTTTGAAAAAGAAATCGAATCTAGTTGGTACTTTGGGGGGTCAAAAGTTAAACATTTTCAATATTTTTTAAATGAGTCGGGAAAAACGGGATATTTTACGCAAAACCAGTTTTCGACAAAATCGAATTTTTTATTTTGCTAAAACTCAAAAACTAATCGATGTAAATACTTGAAATTTTCACTAAATGTTTATATTAACGTTCTCCATACACAGTTAAATTTTCAAAGAATTTTAACTTTTTTAAGCTATTAATAGATAATTGAAATTTTCAATTTTTTTAAGTATTTTTTTTTAAATAACGATAAAAAATTTTTGGCCAGAAAATCTTGAAAATTTAATTCTTAAAAATTTTACCAGTTATTTAGATTGCCATTGTCTTTACGTGATTTGCTATTCAAAACATTTTGACTTTTTTTAAGCTATTGATAGGCATTTGAATAATCAATTTTTTTTTATTTTTTTTTTATAAATGTTGATAAAAAAAATTAAGCTGGGACAAATTACTTGAAAGTTTAATTGAAGGGTCCACATAACTTGTTCTAACTCTCATTCAAAAATTATGAAGATACATAGGCACAACTTTTTTTTTTATTAGCATTGGAAGTTCAAATATTGACAAAAAATCGTCAAAATCATGAATATTTTTCACTATTTGGTAGTTAAAAATTTATAAATATTTTACTATCAAAAGCTAAGAATTAAAAATTTAATACTATGCTGTCCATAAGTTAAGCTTAGAATAATAATAAAAAAGTTTGATGATTTTTCAATTTAAATAATTTTACGAGTGTTTAAAGTTTTAATTTTAATTTGAAATCAAAAATACACGTGTAAAATAACGTTAACAAAAGGTATAGGTTAGTTGGGCCCCAGGACACCAAACAATTTTAACACTACATTTTAAAGACTGCATAGGTACTCGTATTATTGTTTATTTTTGTACAAAACAAAAAATAATGTTATGTATTAATTTATTGTACACATATTGAAATATTATATACATTTAGAAAACACTGTTTTTTTTTTTAGTTAAAAAGAATAATAGTTTAAATTTTTCTTGCTTTTTCTTTAACAAATTTTTTAATCGTTTCATTAAAATCAATCAATATATAAATTATATGGGTACCTCATGCGAATAGATCAGGAATACCTAATATCAAAGATATTATTACCATATATATTATATACCTACGTTATCAATTATTAGAATATCATTTTAATATTTATTATCATTTAGTAATTTTTCGTGATATAAAATTAAGAACATAAAAAAATATAAAAATTTTTTATAACTATTTTAAATGTATTAAAAACATTTATTTTACAAATAAAGATGGGCCCTCAAAATCAATGGGCCCCGGGACCGTGCCCCCCTTAATCCGGGCTTGTATAAACATAGATTGTGCCCCCTATACACCTTACCATAAATACGCCATTATGTATTTAAATAAAAGAAAAATAATACTACAGTTATAGCCTATTTACAATATAATATAGCTAAGGTACTTACTAAATTGCCAAAAGTTTTTCTACCAACGTTGCCTTCAGTAGATAAAAATTTCAATGATTCGAAATATATCCATTTACTTTTATACATTTCGTCTGCTCCTTGGCCTGTTCTAGTTATTTTTTCTTTCCTAGTTTCGCCAGCATGTTGGTTTCTTAAACTATGTAATTTTCTTTGTATTTCACCTTCACTAGTGTTGAATGACACAGCTAATTGGCGAACAGCTTCTGCCCGAGCTAGCTTATCTTTATATTTAATATCTTTAGGATTCCATAAACAAGGATTGTTTTCATAATCAGAGATTAATTTGTGTGTTTCGTGAATTTTCCATTCTTTTTTTGAGAAAGACATAATATTAAGTTTTTAATATTTCGTTAAAAACTATACTTAAATAAATAAAATAAATAAAATTTATTTAAAAAGTGTAAAACTTTTTTTTTCAGTGATATAATTATTATTATTAATTAGACAAAACTGTACAACGTGACTGTCAACTGTTTTGATTCAACAAAAAAGCTGACAGTCGATTAATTCCGCAGTCGACGGTTATTTTAAATAGTTCAGACCGGCACAAGAATTGTCACGAGAGTTGTGTCGCGGAAATTGGATAAGTGTACGACAAAAATGTAAACAATCGTTCATACATTGACAGTTAACTGTCATACAGTTATTTCGTGAAAAAAAATGTCATCGTGTGAATGAGGATTTAAAAAATACACTTTACACTCTTTACAGTCTTTTTTTTATCTAACTGCAGTCTTAAAATACATTTTTTTTTTTTTTGGTAATCACACTAATCAAATTAATAAAATAAACTCAAAACATAAAAAATCAATTATCACCGATTTACCTAGTAGGTATCAATCTACTATTTTAACAATTTAACTTAGTCTACTTTGACTTTTTTAAAACAACTAACAATATAAAATTAAATAAATAGGTAGATAAAAAAAAACAAAATACTAAGTAGATACCCACATAGAATTTACCAATGTTAAAACTTTGATAAACGTTGAGATCGAATTAAATTTTAGAGGTTCGAAAAATAAGCTTTAATAAAACTAGATAAAGTGTTAATTTTTAAACATTTAAATTAGAATAAATTTTAAATGCTTTATAAGCACTCAATTTAGTTTAAATTATAAGTATTAAAAAGTTCATTTCTATACAATGCTGAATAAACGTACAACGAATAACATTTAAATAGAGTAACATAACTAATGCTAATTAAGCCTTATTCCGTACATATTTACTATAGGTTACCAAAATAAGACTGTATACACATTAAATTAAAATTGAGCTGTAAATACAGTTATATAACACTTCTTAGATACTTAATAAAACTTTATTCGCATTATTTTCAGTGAAGCTATATATATATGAAATATTAATATATTCTATGATTTATACGTAAACATATGTCATATAATATTGTTATATATTTTATATACACGGTGAAAGAGAAACCTGTATAGTGTATATAACAGACAATCTTGGGACCAAAATAATTGTCCGTTATAGACAGGTGTCCGTTGTAGACATGTTTCAATACATTTATAGGTATTTTGTTTGCCACTATATTGTTTCTATATACAGTATAAGTTATACTAAAGCAGCTGTTATGATATAATTATTATAGGTAATAAAATATTATAATAAATATGCCCATCGCGTAGGTATTATTATAATTATCACTCAAGTCTCAGACGGAGGGCTATGTAAATCAGGAAAATATTTCAAAGGAAAAAAAAACTGGAATTTTTATTTTCATGAAATGATAAACCAAAAGAACGATATAATAAGGGAAGGGGTTTTACGATGAACAATATTTATTTGGAATGATATTTTTCAAAACTGTATAAACCCAGGAAAATATACAACAGTAAAATATTAACGCGGAACCGTATTTTTCAGGAATCGTATAAGGAAGGAAAATAATGCTCAGGACTGTACAAATCGGGAAAATATTTTTGAGTATATTATATACGTGGAATAATAAATAGCGGGAAATTAAAACCCAGGACCGTAAAAATCGGGACAATATCAATCATGGATACTATAGGAGGAGGACTGGCATAACTGTCTATTATAGTATTATAAGATAGTACTATCTTAAATCGTGGGCATAACAGGGTACAGAGCAGTTTTCCGAAAAATGATAACAGCGAATCTGATAAGAACAAAAACATATACCACAACTCGTACCAGAATATACCAGAGATCCAGCAGTGACACCACCAATAAGAAATAATTTACAGTGATGCCTTGTTAGCGGCACTCGTCGCTACGCTCCTCGGCGCCGTCGCTCCGCTCCGCAAATCGAAAATATCCCTCGACTTGCTATGCAACACCACCTCAAGTTGGTCACAGTTTAACCGCTGTTAAACCAGAACAACCACTCTTATCACTACTCTTATGATTTAAATATTTAAAATTTTAAAACATCGTGACAGTCGTGGACCCCGACCCGGACGTGGTCTGGTCGTTCCATAGGGCATAGAGTGCAGCTATGTTGGGCAGGAAAGACCGCGTGACCAACCTGTACACTGTACAGGGTAACCGATAAAGAGAGAATGTTGAAATTTAGTGTAAACAACATTACAATTAATATAATATTAAAATATAACCATAGTACCGTAATATATTATAACCGTGGTATTAAATATGTTTTGCTTATCAATGATACTAATTGATTGAAATAGATAATAAAATAATTTTTTTATTATCTATGTTGATTGCCTGGCAACACTGTATGGTGTCCCGATTTTTACGGTCCTGTGTTTTAATTTCCCGCTATTTATTATTCCACATATATAATATACTCAAAAATATTTTCCCGATTTGTACAGTCCTGAGCATTATTTTCCTTACTTATACGATTCCTGAAAAATACGGTTCCGCGTTAATATTTTACTGTTTTATATTTTCCTGGGTTTATACAGTTTTGAAAAATATCATTCCAAATAAATATTGTTCATCGAAAAACTCATTCCCATATTATATCATTCTTTTGATTTATCTTTCCTGACAAACTATCTAGTCCTAATCATTATTTTACTGAAATATACGGTTCCATATGAATATTTTCCCCGTTTATACGTACTCCCTCTCAGACCCATACTTCGAAGAAAAAAAGATAGCTTTAACAAATCGGTCAATCTAATTGCGACAATAATGTATCATTGTTCCCCGTATTATTTTGAGTGTTATAGTTCAATATTATTATAATACCGCATTACCCTATTGATTGCATGCATAGACCTAATTACTATGGACAGCGCATCCACCCCGCTCTGCCCACAATGCTAGGTGATCCCATAACTGAGAGAGAAACAACACAAAGTAGTGAATCATGGAGGAAATACTAAACTTTTTTTATTTTCATTTCTTTTATCCATAGGTCTATGCTTTTATCATTTATAAACATACTATCTAGTATCTATAAAAGTCCTTATATAATAAAACGTTATTACTAATCCGCTCGGCG